>JAIPRL010002125.1:0-65685 GCA_025469235.1 Pemphigus obesinymphae | reverse complement strand
TCAACTGATAAGATTAAGTAAACAACATGTGATACTTATGTAAACAACAAGTGATAAGATAAGAGATTATGTAAATAATAAGTGATAAGAGATAATATGATAAGAGATAAGCAGGTATCAGGTATCAGGTATCAGGGATTAGTTATCAGGTATCAGGGATTAGAACCCCCTAAATCATACTAACTCGGTATTTTTCTTAATAGTAAAAGAAAATTTTAAAACTTGAAATTCGCTCAGAATCATTTCATTGAAATAAATTATTTATTATTGCTTTCAAATTCAATATCTTAGTCAACGAGCAAAGTGCTTCCTCATCATAATGAACTTTTTTTTTTTAATCGATTTGAATCAAAAGTTTTGTTTTATAATAACATTTAATAATTACCTACAATATATAGGTACAATATTTAGATAAATTGTTGAATTTTCATTTTGCATCAAAAATATCACAGAACCTCCTGAAAATTGAATGTGTTCTCTTTTAGGATAGGTACCTACTTCTATAATGTAGCATATAAGTAATTATAAAATTAATGTCACGCATTATTGTATGATCAAATTGTGACTTATACCTGTAATAACGAACGAATTATTATAATCTACAGCATTCCATACACATATAATAATACCTTATAGTATTAACTAACTATTATTATTCAATTATCGTTCAAACACCATATTAATATAATAAATTGTGTTTATAACATGTTTTCTAATCTTCGTGTACCTATATAATATATTATACACGACCAAAATCGGATTTTTGTTTTAATTAATATATCGATAACACAATATAAACGACCGATATCGTCGAACAATCGTATTTTAGTATTCGTACAATCGTACAACCGTTCTTATGCGTGCAGTAGTTTGGTGTTGCAATACTGAATACATATCGTGATTGTTTAGTCTAGTATTATATAGAAACGTTCTATATCAAGATAAAAAAAAAATTGTTATCCACTTATATCTATGTCAATTGGATAAACTTACAATTATTTTTTATATGATTTATTTTCTAGAATGTGTAGAATGTGAATAGGTTTCTATACACTATATATTACTTTATTATACTATATTTTAAAGGATTATTAGATAAATAATTTCCGAAAAAGGCAATAGATTAGGTTGAGTAGAATTTAGGTATAGGGTGGATTAAATAAAAGAAACAGAAGTATATGGGGTGTGGTTAGAAAAATTAAAAATTTTAGGAAGCTTAAAACTAATCAGGACGTCTGACGAAGTTCTATAATAATGTACTAATTGAAAGCAAAATTCTAGTTGTATAGAGGATGAGTTGTGTGGTACCAATATTTTAGGATAAAATAGATGTACAGGAATCTGAAAATATTATAGAGGGATAAAACTTATAAGTCACTGTATGAAAATTTGGAAATAAACAATAGATAAGACGATAATAAGTGAGACATTTGTTACTAGAAATCAATTTGAGCTTATATAATAATATATAAGATAGATAGTAGAAAAATACACACAAAAAAAAAAGTAGCAATTTGTGTATGGTATTTATTGATTTATACTCTTTCTCAAATAAAAATAATCTCAAGTTACACTATTGTGCACAGCCATGATTGTGTGCGTATCTTACACTTACTTACCCTGACCAAAACTGAACAAAAATCGGACCACCGAGAATAGATAAGGCATATAACAAAGTTCCGAGTGAGAAGTTTTGAAGTGGGCATGAATGTAAAAAGAGTCATCAAAAGTATATGTGAATATAATTAAGGAAAATTATGAAAATATTATTACTAGAATGAGAAATCTGTGTGGAGAAACTAGGGATTTTAGTGTCAATGTAAAGTATAAGAGTGCACAAGGGTTCGATTTTGAGTCCTTGCTTATTATTTTTGGTAATGGATGAAATGACAAAATATTGTATATATTTTACTATTGTTACTATTGTTTCTAGATTTAAAGGTGGTAGGAGAGAATCCTATAGAAGTGAACAATAGATTTTATGAGTGAAGGGAAGCTCTCGAGGATTAAGGATTAATAGGGGTAAATAGAATATGTAGAGTATGATATTGGAGAAAGTGAACACGGAGTGAATAGGAAAAGACAAGTATAATGAAAATGAAGAGTGATGAATTCAGCGAGGTTGAGAGTTTCAAGTGTTTAGGATTTGTTTTATAAATTGAAAAGGAGTTTGGAGGATGATACTCAACACAAGATTAAGAGTGTGGAGGAATGAAATGGAAAATTTCGTCAGGTATTTTGTGTATTAAAAATATTTCAATTAGGTTAAAAGGTTAAGTTTAGAAGACAATGATTAGGCTTGCAATGATGTACGAATTCGTATACTGGGCAGTAAAACGAATATACATTTGAGAGGTAATATAGGAATGGCTTTGATAGGAGACAAAACGAGAGAAAATAGATTGGAATGACTTGGGATGTTAACATGAGTAAATAATATGTATGTTAAAAGAAGGAAAGTAAGAGGAAGAGCAAAAAATAAGTAGTGATATGAAGAGATATTTAAGTGAAAAGGATGATACTATGTAGTAAAGTATCTATACTCGTATAGGTACTTTGATCCTATGAAAATGCATTTTGGACGAATTGTAAGATTTTTTTTTTCTTATTGACCTCTAAAATTCAAATCTTTTTACAGCTTCCTATATCTGTATAATATATATAATATTATAAACGATTCCCATGTGTATATACTCTCAAGTGGTCAGGTAAATGTTTAAATCAATATTGAAAAAAAAAAAAACTAAAATCTCGTAAAATTTAAAAAAGACGATTCCGACGTGGTCTTATTATTACCTATAGGCACCTGTAATCATTATTCATCGATCGTCTATTGAACCCATGAGAAACATATAGACCAAAAATCATCTTGCACAATATATATATATGTTTAAAGTATATAAACTACTGTCTACTCGTACCTATATTTGGTACAAAATCAATTTTAAAAAATCTTACTTTATGGACTGAAAATTAGCATTTGGTATATTAAGTATACCGTGGTATATTATAGCAGTAAGTACCTACAATATTATCTTCTATACGAAAGTATATTAGAAGCGTATATACATGGAAAAAAAAACACGCTCGCACGCTCGCGGTGCACACACGCGAATACCTAACCACATTACGAGTATACGCATATAGTATCGAGAATATAATATTTTATTGCATATTATCACAAACGTGACGCGACGATGTAGTATATAATATTATTATGATAATATAACCGGGTATAAGAGGGTGATACGGCAAGAGAGCAGACCGCGCGAAAGCCGACGGCAGGCGGTCATGTGCAACCGCCAGTCAGTTAGTTAATGGCTCAGGACCGGTGTACATCTACATAGACCGACCGTGTTGTCCGACACACCTCGGCAATATAATTCTAGATCTCGACTAGAATCATATAAACCCCTCGAATAACAGGTAAATACATCGACAATTACTGTATAATAATAATAATAATAAGAATAATAATAAATAACGATATCATTCGATAGATAACGGATTTTTTTTTTTTTTTTTTACTCCGACGACATGTTTTAAATAAACATAGGCGCTCGCCTCGTAATCTCGAACTTTACTCGCCGTTCAATATATTTCATTATATTTCAGGTATCAATATATATCAGGTACACGCGTTTCATTACCAATATTTACATAATATTATTTTTTTAACATTTTGTTGTTGTGACGTCTGGAATACACAATACAGATGTTGTCGTAGCACACGTTATTTTTGTGAAAAAAAAAAAAATTTTCCCTCACAAAATTACCAGTTAATCTTGATCATAACATGCATGCTCGGGCAATGTCACAAAAAAGCTCTGAAACTCAGTAACTATAATTATAATTTTCTAGCTATTATTTTCTATTATAATAATACTTATAAATTTATAATCTAACGAATTATACAAAGTAATTTTTTTTTTATTTAAATATAATGTGAATACCTAATATTAATTTAATAAAATTTCATTATATTGAAAAAATTTATTAATTTTATAACTAGGTATATATACTAATACCTTGGATTTCAATATTGCATATTATGCATCTTTCCTTGTCATGATGCTAACCAAGCTATAAATAATGTGTTTAATATACGAACTATTAATATAAAAAAAAAATTTAGGAGGGGGGAAATTTTTATATTTTTTTGTGGTTTTTCAAATTTTTAGTAATTTGTAACACTAATTTACTTTTTTATATTTTAGGTAATTGTTTATTTTTTCAATACATTTTTGTATTTTATGTTCATCAAAAATGAAAAATTGAATTTTCAAGTGCATTGCTTTATATAGTTAAATGTGTTTTATTATTATTTATTTTGTTAAAATCGACTACCTACATATAATACAAGTGAAACAGTATTATAGAATTTAAATAGTTTATTATTTTTATTTTATAATTTTATCTCGATATAGAAGATAAATAAAAATAATTTCAAGTAGGTAATATAATAGGTACATTTATAATTTATTAAATCCGTAACATTTAACTGCTTTAACCTAACTATTTTCAAAAAGTATGAGTAATTATATATTATGTATAACTTAACCTTAAATTAAATAGTAACTATAATTTTAGTTATACTAAAATCGATAATAGCATACTAGTTGCTCAACTATTATCTTATTTGGTCTTATCATATTATCATAATATAATATGACATGAAAATGTATCTCAATTGTAAATTATAATAATTATTGGTACCTATTCTCAATCCTATTTCATCCTGCTGAATAATTTATTTCGAACGATTGAGTGTCCAGTATATGCGGTTACAATGTGATTACTGCAGGTTACAGAATGTAGTATAAATTCTATAATGTAGTCTTGGTTTTTTTTTTTTTTTATTCCATAAAATACTTCATTTTATAAATTATTAAATTTTTAAATAAGATTATATCGTAAAATGAAAATTATTCGCATCTTGTTTACTCGTATTATGACAATAATAATATAGTGGGATCAACCCGATTTGGATAATTTACTGGCAGTCCGCTACTACCACTACTGCTGCTGCAGTTCGTCTGGATATAAAACAATAAAATATTACTCAGCGTTCTCGTATTACCCCGAGAATATACGACGTTTAGATATATGTATTTTTTTGTTTTCTATTTTTCTATCATTTATTTTTTAATAGTCATAATAACAAAATAATTTGCTACCACACATCTATACGGAAAGAAGTTAATACAAAAAAATATATATATTTGTATTTTTTATGTAGGTATATAACTTCTACATATATATATATATATATAACGAATTGATCACATTTATATTATAGCTGTCGATCTAACAATAACAGTATACTCATATATTATAATTATTATTATTATTATTATTATTATTAAATACCTACACCGTGTATATTATATTATTTTATAATAATTCATTAATAACGAACATAAGGTATATACTTTTCTATTAAATAATAATATTATGTGTGTAGATTAATTCAATTAGTTTTTATTATTTTATTTTTATTTTTTTAACAATTAGTACAATTAGTGAGGTATATAATAACGTATAAATAGCTAGGTTTTTATGAATTATAAACAAATTACTGAAATTTTGATTGCAAAGACCTATTGGATACAAATTATTACAAACAACATGTTTTCATCTGATTGAAATTTTATTATTTTCATTGATCTAGATAATATGTCTATAAAATACAGTTTGACTTTAGACTTGACTTCCTATATAGGTACTGAGTTAACCGTATAAACGTGTATAAATGTATAATATTTAGTGACTAACTAACTATAATATTCATAAAAAAAAAATATCTTTGGCCTTCGTTATTCTCATTATTGCATTTAAACGAAGCGTTTATTGGCGAATTCTTCAAACTCAAATTTAAAAAAAAATATATGAACACGCAACATACTATCTTAATATTTAATAATAACACATTATCTTTTAAATTTTTAACTTATCTACTAGTTAACCAACTAGTACTTAACTAGTTTAAATTGTCGTTATTTTAACTTGGCTTTTTACAGTTAATTTGTATAAGTATCCCGTTATAATAGTTAACATTTTATGAGCGAATTACTAAGTTTATTATACTCCATATTTTAATCAAAATTCAAATACACCTAATAATATTAATTATTAATAAATGGGTATTTTATAAAGTGAAATATAGAGAAATGTATTACAGTTTCTTGAATAATATTTTAAAAAGTCAATATTTGAAAAGAAATTTTCTTATTAAAAATAAAATAAAGAACGTATTTTAACAGAGTTAAAAAAGAGTTTTCATTTTAACTATTTCAAATTTTAATTTAAACTAGTTTAAATTATTATATTTTGTTAATTATTAACTGCTAGCTTAAGGCTTTTTGATTAATTAACTTGCCTTGATTGAGTTCATTTTTTTCATTAACTCGCACACATCATTGTCATAAATATATACTTATGTAATTTAATAAAGGATTTCATCCTCACCCCTATAGTATACTGTATAATATAATATTATACCTATACTATTACATAATATATACGCTGTCAATAAAATAGTCTATAAAAATAGTTGCATTGCATTGCATAGTTAGATGGAAGGATCTTTTGGATACGGTTAAGTTTCAGGACGAATCCTATTACTCGGAGTAGAAGGTGTGGGTGACTTGGCGGGTTATCGAGTGGGGACTGTTTCTAAAAGTCACGCAGGACGTACACGTTTCCAATCAATTGTTGCGTTGGTAAGGTCAAGATTATTGAGATGTTGGTGTTTAGAGATGGTTGTTTGACGAAACATTTTGCGAGAGGCGTTTACGATCAATTCTCTAAGTGTTTTAGCCCCTAGAGAATGTCGGAAAAAACATTGTTTCGTACATACCATGGTGAGTGGGTAATGGTTCGTAGCTCTATATTATTTTAAACTGCCTCTAGCTTTTGCCAGCAGTTATCAGAAATTAGTGCACCCCAAGCTGGGCCAGCGTATGATAGAGTGGAAGAAATGTACTATATAAAAATAGTTATAAGAATATTTCATTTAAATCAAAATCTTTTATTCTTAAAATCTAATAATATATTTTTTTCAAAAAATTTTTTTTTACAATTTATCGAAATCTTACACTAAATCCTATACAGATGGATTTTTACACATATTCACTGATTCCAAATACACGATAGGAATTTAAATATTTGTTAGCATAATAATATCGTTATACCACATTTTAATCTTACTTAAAATAAACACACGATATTATCATACTACAATAAGTGTGCCTTTAGAAATATTAATTTTATAAAACCTTATACGTTGGCGTAAACTTTACTCTTTAGTCGGATCATTGTAAATTTACCAAAATTTTAAATATAACATAACTATATTAATATCATGTAAAAACGTCACTCACTCTCGATATATTTACTTCTTGGATGTGTCAAGATGAAAAAATGTCTCTTTTATATATTATTATTGTTATAGTTCATATAATTAGTATCACTGCTATTATCGTAACATTTTTAAATACAGTAGGAGTTTAGGTTAGGTGTGTGTGTATATATATATATATATACGTTAATGAAACGGTTTTTGCAAAAAAAATTTAATTGACAATGACATGACATTTTTACATCTTTACAAATGTATTTTTAAAAATTTGCTCATTGTCTAAGTATGACGATTTTCTTTACGATATACACATTAATATACGTAATATATGTTCAGTTAACACAAATAATAACATAACAACACAAAGTTCAAAGACACTATATTTAATATTCTACATTTTTCAACCATTTGGGTTATAGTATATAAATTCAGGCCAAGTTACTAGAATAATATACAGTTTTTAAAATAGATTTTCGTCGATAAAAACAATAGAACAAAATATTTCGAATTAGCATTCATATTTTATATGCATATAATATATATATATATTATATATTATATATTTTATATGCATATATAGTTTATCTATTATTATCACATTCACTCACCACCGTCAGTTCACAATGTCTATTCGACACTTGGAAACATATATTTTTGTTAAATTTAAAAACTATCCTTTCTTAAGACTTATACTTACACGAGATTTGAACTTGGGGCACTATAAAATCTAAAAGTTTGAAACATCACCTATAAGCCCTAAAAACATCTGAAATTACTTTTAAAAATCCAAGCCTGAAAACAACTTATTTTAATTTAATATGATATAGTTAGAAAATTCAAAACAATAAAATTAAATATAATTATACTTGTTTAAATTACTTAAAATTTCGGTTTAAAGTATAGTCATACTTATATAGCAAAATAATAGATTAACCATGTTCAAAAAAAGTTACCTGCTAAAATGTGTACCTTTATCATATATCTTATACAATTTTGGCTCATATTATTCCGTTTCCGCCATTATTTTGAATTACTTTAAATTATAGTATAAAATGAATTTCTTATTTCTGAATAAAATATAGATGTATTTTTAATATTACATTTTTGAATTATATTCGATTTAAAATTACATAGGATGCATATATTATATCTTTTTAAATCCCTAAATAACATAAACAATAAATTTTGCAGATTTGGATTCTAATAAGAATGAGTTGTTAAATACGGTTTAAATTTAAATTAAATTATATCAATTGGTAATATAATTATAATAATAATTAATATTTAATCGAATATATAGGACCTATTATTATAGAACTTCTGCACGTTTTCATATTATATCCTCTCATAAGACTGCATCATATCGCTAAAGCTTGAATTGTATATATTTTATAGTACATTTCTTTCAAAAAGTAATCGTTTACTACCTTTTCCCTTAATCGGTGTTCATTTTTCACACACATACATAAAAACTGGTTGCTGATAACTATGGTACTATTCGATTTATTCGATAATAATTAACAATAATTTTGATTTTAGGTACAGCATTATACTTAAATAACATGTATTTTCTCTGACTATTCGTTCGTGAATCTTCTCGTGCATGTTGTTATTACGTTTTACGAAAACACATAAATATCTAAATATATTCAATTTTTCGAATTTATAGTCATCTACTATTATATAATCTAAGTTTGGAATTCTCCAACGCATCGATACTTGCATTTATTTCATTTTAATCGGATTTACATACAATCATATAATATATATATATATATATATATATATATATATATAGACTTACCTACTTTTAATGATTTGTACATTGTATAGATATAAACCTTCCTATAATTTAATTACTCAACCCGGAAACGAAACCAAAAAAACCTTAAAGGTTCAACCCCTAATTATTAATTATATTAATAGATATGTGATATGTATATTAATTATTTGAATAACTGGAGCAATGGATAATACATTATTTATGAAATCTACTGCAGATTTGTATAAATGTGCATGCCTATGCATAAACAATAACAATTAATAGAGTAAAATCATCATTATATAACAATAATAATATTATTTTAATGAATATATTACAGTGTTTTGTAATAATATTTATTATGTGTAATCACTTTTTTTAATACAGACAAGTACCAATATAGAGAAATTAAATCGATTTAAAATACTATATGTAATATACCTAGGTATAAGATTTATAATATATAATAAATTAACCTAAAACGTATAATTGTTAAACTATCGACTGATAATATATATGAATAGTATTAAAACCATAGATTTGTTTTTTCAAACAGTTATTCATTTATGATTTAATATAGTACCTGCCTATATACAATAAAAATTGTTAAAAATAATTGATTGTCATACGCATCAATACTAATAAACAGCACTGCGCGAAGCCACATATTTTAAATATTTGAAAAGCCCTGACGATACCTATATGCGAAAAAAAAGTAATAATTTATGAAATAATTTCGTTTTCCTAGCTGTGTACTTGTTGACTAAATATATAGGTAAACGTTCAGATTATAACTGTATAAAACTTTCTTAAAAATCGATTTGGAATCGTTTTTTTTTACTTAACTTGTATACTCAAAATCTAATTTTTTCCCAAAGTAAAAATACAAACATAAGGTGGCCAAAAATAATTAAATCATAATATTCAGTTATATAAATATATTTTTAAAAAATTTCAACATTCTAGTCATGTGACTTACGAGACATATCGAATCAGTACATTTGGAATTTGATCCGTATCTGTTCAAAGGTTTATCGGATCACAAATTCAGTATAGATAATATTTTTTTGCTAAATTTTATAACTCTCGGTAAATTATGCAGGGTTTAGTTTGCATAATATTAAAATTGTTAAAGTTTCAAATCAAAATGTACCAACATTTCACAGTTTTCAGTGGTTTCCAAACGAAATCGTTCCAGATGTTTAACCAATTGATTTCTACTAAATACTATTTTAAAGTCCTTTACTTTATTTATAAACCTGGTAAATTCGAAAGGTTATGTATAACCTAACTAATATATCAAAATTTAAACAATAACAACCTGAAACATTGATATATTTGATCTCTTCTATAATCTAAAAAACGGCTTTTTAGCAGTAACAGGTACAAAATAAATAGTAATTTGTCCCGAAATAATGTAATTTTTCACTAATAGAATTTACAAAATATATATATTTTCATTCAACCATCGTGGTCGTTGTCACCGTCGGTCAAGGCCTGTGCGAAAAACGTGTTAAGTGTTTGTATAATTAGCATTTCCTGTTATTCTTAGCCATACACTATATATATAAAATTAAAATTAAAAATATAAAAATATCTCAACTGTCTTGTTGAATATAACATAAGCTTTGTATATTAGTACGTACATTAGTATAATATCATGTTAAATGCATAATTATATATATCCCATTTTATCCTCGTAAAGATTTAAAACAAATTTAGTACCTAATCAAAGAAAACGCATACAATTTACAAACGATAAAATCAATATGCCTCCAATAAATTGATTAGGTACGACTCGAATTACGCAATCCGATTTTCGGGTTTAATTTTCAGAAATTAAACAGAAATTAACAGAAATAACTCACTCGTTCGTAGTTAATTTATTTAATATTTACAAACAATATAATTTGTTTAAAATTCAATTGCAAGTAATATTATGTTAACATATAAAATATAAAATGTAGTATTATAGTACTACATTTTGACCAAAAAAAATTTCCTTTTTTTTATCATGATAAATTTCTTGAATATTTTTCAAAAAATTTTAAATGTGTACATATCCAAACAACAGTTAATAATATTTAACAAGCACATTTCTAGTTTAGATAAGAATATACGAAATAGATATTAGATGAGGGAGGTAATAAGAAAATAATCATCTTTGTCCTTCCACACTACTATCTAATCTTCTATAAATATCAAAATTTCTAGAAAAATATTCTTCATCGAAGCGTTTTTTAAGCATATAAAAGACTTATTAATAAACATATTGAACCATTATGGGGATACGCATTAATCTAAAATCGATAAAACATAAAAGCCCCCTCTTCCATTTTTTTTCTTCACTTTCAGTTCCATGATCATATGGATTACTTATACAAAGTTTTGAAATACAATTTTCATAAAAAAAATTAATATTTTGATTGCTTGTAATAACGAATTATATACAGTGATAATTATAAAAAAAAAAAAAGGTAATGATAACTGATAAGACTTGAAATCTTACTACCTAAGTTAACTCAACTTAATTTGTGTACAAATATTATCTTTAAAGTTTGAAAAAATTCGAAAATAATACAATTCCTGTATTTTTTCAAGAAAAAAACTATTTCTATTTACGGTTATATATTAATGTAAAATATAATAGGTGATAAATATAAATATACATATTTTTTGTATTTTTTCGAGATTTAGAAAAAATATTATAACTAATAGAGATTACGCCGTGCTATGTTTTTCCGAAAATTAGGTCGCTTTTTGAACGTGGAAAAATGTTTAACTTTTGGAATTTTCTAGAAGTATATACAAATAAATTAGTGTTTATTTTATTTAAATTCTAAATTAAAAAATTAAATAAACTTGAAACAAAGCATTTCACTCTTGAAAGCGTTAAATGTTATATATATATACCGGATAGGTACCTATATATTATATAATATATAATCTTTTGTATATTTTTATATTTTTGAATACATATTTTCACGCATATTTCGCTAATAAGTTAATCATTTTCGAAATATTGTGATTGTCATTGTAAATATTCTTATATAAAAAAATATATGGTAAAATTGCAAAGTTCTCGACACCGGTATAAGAATTTATGTAGGCGGCTATGCAGTAGATAATAAAATATAATCATATAATATAATAGCGAAACGTACAAATTATATTTTATTAAAAATTATTATCGTCTTTTTTTTGCAAAATATTTGTTTACTGCTATAATATAGTAGGAGGTAGCTAATATACACATAATATACATCAGTATAATGACGGGTTTCCATATTATATTGCTCGGAAAATAATCGTTATGTTCTTAATATCATTAAATTATTCAGCACACATAAAAACACTCGATTTAGGAATGTTTTTTTAATTTAATATAGGTATTACATTTTTACTGAAAAAAAATGTATAATTTGTGATAATTTTTTTATTTTTATCTCTTGATCATTTTTAATAACAATTAAATATTCCTAAACAGAACATTTTTCCTGAAATCTTTAATGTAGAAAAAGCTTAAAAAATATATGTAGAATAATGGACCTAAAAAAATTACTCTATGCGTTTCTCTTCACTTATCTAAACTTCAAATGCTTATAAATTTGATAAATTAATAAATAATACATTAAAATCGTCTGAAAAATATTCTGCACCTTGGAATATGAAATTCAAATCTATAAATTCGAGAAAATAAGATTGAAAGTTAAAAATTAGGTTTATTTTTATTTTCTATTGGTTTTTCTTAAACACAAAATTAACCGATAAAATAAATATATCTTACCAAATATTAAATTTTTTATTTTTAAATTCACACACATCGTAAATTGCATGGAAAAAGAGCTTTACAGTTCGAGAGAGCACAATTTATATACTGTGCACTTGTCAAGTAGGTACACATTATTATTATACAGTCGGTTCAAGAATTGAAATAATAATCATAACGTTTTATTATATTGATGAAACACATCAATAATATTATTAATATTTTATGGTTTTTACTAAAAAAATTTCAATTTATAAATTGTAGTCACATTGTAAATTATAAATTTTAACTACCATATACGTAAAAAAAAATAATTGTTTACGAGATGTGATGATATTTAAAATTCAATAACATCATATCTATATAAATCCAAAATAATTAATTTTCCACATTAAATTGAATTTGATTTAAACAAATTCGATCAATTTTTATTTTTTTATGCCGTAACAAAAATGAAAATCTTAATCTATTCTAATGTGGTCAATTTTTACTTAACTCGAATAAAAATAATAATAATAAAGTAAAAACACTGTCTGGGTATTCAACATTTTCAAAAAGTAAAAAGTGAAATTTATTTTTTGAAATTAAAAAATATATATTTGAAATTTATATAAGTATGTCATCAAATTATTACACATAGGTACAACCAAAAATATTTTTTTTCTGCAGAAATACTGTAGTGTGTTATGGGACTTACGGGATCATACTATATAAAATCGATTGTTCCGATTGCTTCGCACTCACCAATAATAATTGCAATTTTATTATATTGTCACGATTATATTATATTATACGAGTATCTAAACAGTTCATTGACCATTTACATATAAGGAAAAAACACATTTTTCCGACATTTACTAATATTGTAAAAATATAACGATAACATTTAAAAAGAATACGATTTTTTTATATAGGTACATATATATATATACGGAGAACAAGAATTGTCGCAGAAAAAAAACGCATTCTTCAAAAACGTGTTTGTTTTTAATTTCCTCTTTTTTTTTTAGTTTTTGAATTAACAATAAAATAAATAAAACATCTAAACTATTTTTTATCGATATTTTCTGTTAGATAATTGCATAAAGTCATTGCAGTTCATCAAATAGAAACGTGTGCAACAAGTCGTTAGCATAATAGAAAATATTACAATATCGTGATCAATATGGTAGACACCTGCCATTACAGAGGTATCTCGATACAAATTATTAATTAATTGTACTTTGGAGACAAAAATAAAATTATTATATAATAACAATATAAAAACACATTATTTAACAAATATAGCGTAATTTCGGATTTTACTAGACAGAAGCAAAATAATATAATAATAACTGGCTCCGTTACATATAATAAATGTTTTTTCCTCCTATGGTTTTTGCTATTTACCTTCCTTTTGTGAAATATTTCATTTGAAAACTTAGATAAATAAGCAAAATGACGCCATTAATTATAATTATAAAATTTATTATACGGTAGGTACGTCTTTTTTTTCGAATTCTATCAAATTCACGTGAATTTTTTCTTACATCAAAAATAATTATTTTATTAACATTTTTTTTTATAATATCCAAATAATTAAATCTCGTTTTTGAGAATAATATCAAATTTAGTAATAATGTAAGTCGGTAATTGTTTTTCCAGTGAAATATCCAAACAGAAATCGACAGTATTTGAAATGATTATACTGTACACATTTTTTTTTTTTTTTTTTGGCTATTTATTATATTAATAAAACTCAATCTTGGAATTTATTGTTCTTAAAATTATGTTTACAAAAATAAAAATATCCAATTTTGATACCTACTTTTGTCTCATTTTCTGATACTACATCAGGTATTATATCGATTCTTGAATTTTTGAATTCTAATCAATTTCTTCCTAACCATTTGTTTCTTGATTTTGATGCGTCTCCTTTTCTTAATCTAGAAATTCGTTTTTACTAAATATATGCAAGTACAGTGGATGTAAATAAGGTAAGTGCCTAGTGCGGCAAATTCGACATGAATTCAGGGGACGGAAAAAAAATTATTAAATGATTGTATTTTATATTGTTTTAATTTTTATTATTTTCCATATCAATGATTAATAATTTATTAAATTAAAATTTAGTTTTTAAAAAATGATACAATGGTGTGCATATTTTATAAAATTAAATACTTTAAAATTATCAATTTTACATTTTACATGTCTTCGAGTTTGAATTGGTATTATACTTTTGTACTTGTATACTGTGTATATACTTACAATATATTTACCAGTTAATACAGATAAAATTAATGCAAAAATCTGAAAATCCGTTTCAATCCAAATAAATTAAAATTGGTATTACTATCGTTCCCAAACATAAATCATTCCATATTATTATTTTTCCTATCTAGACATCTTATAGTATTTATTTTCTACCAACTGTACGAGTGTATAATGTCACAAAGCATTAAAATGTTCTTATTTAATATTATAAATAAAAAAATAATTGTATTTTTTTTTTCAATTATTAAAATTTAAAATGGGTTTTAGCTTAAAACATGAGTGTTTTCCCAAACAAAATACACAAAAATAACAATAGCTGAGAGAAAAAATAACAGAAATACAATAAAAGTCACATCACAATACGAGTATAATGAATATTTGGTATACATTTCAAGTCAATTTTCTGTCATTTGCGGTAGTTTTTCTTTACAATTAAAAAATTTACTGGGAAAATCGAAAAATGACGTCTTTAATGTACCAACTAGAACGAATATTCTATTAAAAAATTCTTTACTCCAAAACTCCTACACAACTAATTCTACCAAAAAAGTGTTTATAGACTTAAAAAAAACATTCCTCACTTCACTCAGAATCTAAAACATTAATTAGTTCATACTGACTATTTAAAATATCTCAAGACTTCAGGAAAGAGTTACTCTAATGCATATTTTTTGGGTAAAAAAGTTGACATATTTTTGAGACATAATTTCACGATATTTCCTGTAATATCATTATCAAAGAAAACTATCGAAAATAAAATACCGCATAATTCTATAAATCTATTCAAAATTTTTATTTATGCATACATATTTTTTAGCTGCAGCTAAAAAAAAAATTTTATGAAAAAACCTGACTTTTCAATAAACTTCAAGTTTGAAGGCCCGATGAAATACACCCCATTCACCCCCAGTAAATCCTACAATGTGCACAATAATAAAACTTTAATCTTTTAAGGTTAACATTTTTCTAATAAATTTCAATATGTTTATAGATTTTTTCCAATGGTTATTCAACCTATAAATTATCAATGTTTAGGGATATCATATTTTAGGGAGGCAGGCACCCCCCACCTATTTATTTGCGCTAATAGTATAAGAAGCAGCACAAATAATTGGTTACCTTAGGGTACCAATAACAATTAACACAGCATTGAACAGAATAACCCAAATGTTACAGATTTCGATAGATATGTATACATAATGTTTTTTTAGAAAAATCACTTGAATAAAGTGATTTATACAAAAATATTATGGGTGTTTTTTGTTTAAAAAAAAATCGAAGAATTTTAAAACATAAATTAGTACGTACATAATATATAAGTACTATTAGATATTAAAAATATGTATACTTATTACCTATAACCTATGGAGTATGGACTAAGTATATAAAGTTAAGAGCTACACATTCTTGAGTTTTTGAATATTCAGAAATATACAAAATATTATGTATTTTTTCTTCTATGACATTGTTCTTATAAATATATTTAAAAACTAACGATTAATACGATATGCGTTGCAAGAACTACCTGAAAAAATTTTCCAAGAGAGCTTTATAATTTTGAAAAAATGTATGGTTACTCCAGTTTCTAATTACTAGTTTGATTGAGTTACATCGATCATTGCTAATACGGTACATACTTCTTCACGTCCCAGATCTTATTGAATAGGTAAATTGCGTTTGTCAAACAACCGTCATAGCCTACTTGGCCGTATCCATTTTCCTCCAATAATAATTTTCCATTTTTATCCAAAAAAAGGTCTATTCCATTCTCCTCCACAGATTATACGTTACTTGATTGCCCATTTCCCTCCAAAATTTTTAAAAGCACTGATATGTATTTATAATTTATATTTATTAATTTGTTAGGTATTTAATTATATTATAATATATTAGGTATATAACTATTATTAATCTAATGAAAAAGAAGAAATAAAAACCAAAAATAAATAATAACACTCCAATTAATTATTATTAATTATTATTATATTTTAATTTTTCCAAATAATTCGTCACAAATCTAGTATACTTACTTGAAAATTCAATATTGATAAATAATAAATATACTAAATTTCTAAAATAATATTAAAACAAATTTTACTTGGTTTTTTTTTTTTAATTGTAATTTTTATATATTTTGTTTTTATAACAGTATCGATATAAAAACAAACTAATATAGTGTACCTATATTACCTATTATTTAATTTTTATATAAAATAAA
This sequence comes from Pemphigus obesinymphae, assembly GCA_025469235.1. Lineage (NCBI taxonomy): Eukaryota > Metazoa > Arthropoda > Insecta > Hemiptera > Aphididae > Pemphigus > Pemphigus obesinymphae. The sequence goes on along the minus strand of JAIPRL010002125.1, from coordinate 48,323 downwards.
CAAATAAATAAATTTTTTGGAGGAAAATGGTCCCTCCCGCCTACTTGGGTCCCGGTAGATATACCAACTTTCGATAAATATAAACTCGATTACGTTACTATTATGGTCGTCGTAATCACGATTATTTAATAAAATTCACATTTGTGTTTTTAATTTTATTAATTAAATTTTACTATTACCTATTCGTAATATTTTATTATGATTATTATTATTACTATTTTTCAAATCGACTTTTCGGTTAGACTGAGTCGAATAGTAATAATTTTAGAACAAAAAGTTTTTTTTTATTGCAAATTCATTCTAAATAAGTAGTCCTTTACAAAGGTCATTTTATGATTATAAAAAAAACGATAAATTACATTTGCTATAAATGCACTCTATATGACTATACAATGTTAACATATACCTAAATATTATATAGGTTATATTTATATTATATTAACGGTATATTTATGGCATTAATATTAAAAATTAAAAATGTGTATTATTAATAATATATAGTTCGTTGGCCATATTGCCTGAAGTACAGTGTATTATCAATAACTATGTATTGCATTTTGATTATATATATAATTGAAAAATTGAAAAAAATATCTTAGTCATTTGTGTAGGTACTCAGTAGGTATCCGGTAATCCGGACGAGGCTCGGTCTAAATTTGTCTGGACTATCGAGGCTCTACTGTGATTAAACGATAATATAGCTGACTAGAAGCCGTCATTTACTACCTGCTTAATCTAAAAAAATTCGGGACGCTAATAGTATGTAGCAGTAACCAAATAGGTGCGACAGCCTGAGTATTTAACGTCACACGTCACACGTAACAATCGTCGAGATATAATATAAGTATCTACTTAATGACAACCATACTGAAATCTCAAATTACATTTTCATATATTTTTTTTTTTTTTTTTAATAAATTAATACCTTTTAAGTGTACTTTTATTTTTCAAGTCATTTAAAATGGGAAAGAGAAAAATTTTAATACCCAAAACTCTCGTCCGCACGTCCCGAAAAATGTTCTATTAATAAAATCTTTAAAATAGGTATCCATAACCGTATAAAAATTGTCTAAAAAAATATATACTACTTTTATCGTTCAATAAAAGAATCACTTGGTATACCTAATAGATGAACTATTAATACTGAATGTTAAATTAATTCGTGAAAACTCACGATTATTTAACTAATAAAATAATAATTAGAAAAATGTACATCGATCGAAAACCGAATTATGGTTGTTAATCGTTTACACGTTTCGTCGTTTGATTTTTCTCCCGCTTCCGCGCAGGTCATCGCGCTAACACGTGTTTTGTCTAAAACTGAGCTATTTACACGTGTGTGTATATGTATGTGTGTGTGAGTGTGTGTGTGTGTGTGTGTGTGTGTGTTTTCCTCTCTTCTGGAATTCAAAATAAATCTGCTATATATCATTAGATATTTTATTTATCACGCACGTTTAAATTGTAATTATGTATTTAACTGAATGTATACAGGATGTATCAGATATTATAACGGAAACGGGAATTAAATTGAAAAACTGCAGCTATTTGTGTTTTACGGAAATAAAGACTCTTATGAGTATCTTAATTTTTCGCACAATTTATTTAGTTCTCAAAAACTCGTATTTTAATAGATCCCACGATTTTTTTCGATTTCCTACATGTACAATTCTTGCGATTGGCCTATTAAAATATAGGAATGCTTTGAAGGGATCGATGAATTTCGAGGTTGAATCTAATTAGGTAAAAATTAAATATTGAACTACTGGATTCTTATGTAGTCTTCAATTTGAATAATACACGAAATAGGTTTACTTAATAAAAACTTCGCTCCATAACTCAATGAAAAATTATTCTAAAAAAATTTGCCGGTGACATCCTGTATATAAAATACCTGTATTATAATATTGTATCGTTGAATTATGCGGTTCTTCGTCTTTGACCCCACGACACAGAGTCCGACATAATAATAATAAAATACTGACCGCTAAATGATAACAATTATAGGTATATAGGTATCAAAACTGATATAATATATCATAATACTATAATATTATGATGATAAGTTACCTATATATTATTCATTCTTCCTTTTCCCATTTTTGACCTTATCTCGCCGCGGAAACTAAAACAGAAAAAAAGCTTTTTTTTTATCAAATCAGAGAGCGAAAATATCACACGAATGCTTATAATAATATTTTATACCTATACTATAACCATATAGGTACATAAGCTTATTATCATTAAATACACATGTTTAATATTATATATAAATATGCTGCCATTCGATCAGCCCGATTCGTGCAGCAGTGATTACAATGTATAATATAATAATAATAAAAATAATTTATTGAAGTCCAATTATTGTTTTCGTAACACCCTTATCGGTTTTTTTTTTAACGTTTACACATATTAATACATATTATAATAGTAGAAAAGTAGTATATAATATAATAGAAAATTAAAAATAAAATGAAAATAAAGCATTAAGCAATTAACAACTATTTATTATTGCTTTTCTTTTTTCTTCTTTATCCTCTCAGCTCAAATATTTTCTAATTTTACATGGTACAATGCTTTGCATGCTATAAATTTGATTCAAATATAACCGGTTTTGTAATAACGAAAACAGCTTTGAACTATTTTGGATTTTTCCTAGTTTTATTCAAAGTTTTGGGTCATTCTTAACAATTTATCCGGTCTTTTTTTAATTTTTTTACTTTTTTTCAATAAATATGAAAAATATAATAATTCGGCTTGATTTTAATTATAAAATCCCTAATAAATATGTTTGTTTACTACAACATCTAGTAATCTGGTTTTTGACAATTAAGACGAATCGAAATTCTGCCTTTTAAATATTTTTTCAATATATATATATATTCATAGAAAATATTAAAATTTGAAATTATTTTATGGTCATTTCTTTTTTAGGAATATTGAAATCATAAATGCATATTTTTTGGAGAGAATTTTCTGATGGTTTAAGGAATTAAAATCCAAGCCCTAATATTTAACAACAATATTATATTGTATTTATTATTTAATATATTATATTGTTAATACATATAATGAGTTATGAAATCCTATATCATCATCATCATAGTCCGTTTGTTTGTGCGCCGCGGGCCGCGGTTAGAATAATATGCGTTATACAGTCCGCGTGACATTGCGAAATACGTACGCGGATGCACATTTTCGACAAGGTCGTTTATGTGTACATTTTTATCGGGTAGAAAGAATGGAGATGGAGCTTTCAACTAAAAATAGACGACTTATAAGCTAGTTGGTACTTTAAAAAATCATTTTTCAATGTTTCCAGTATAATTTCCTTAAAACATATGGGAACATTTTAAGAAAATAAAAAATGAAAAATGTGTACAAAAACTATACATATTATGTATTCGGTGAAATCAATTTTCATTATAGGTAATTCGGAAAATAATAAAATATGTATCGTGGACTGTGGTACTTACATTTACGTGATCATATTATCATGCACATTTAACAAGATTTTGGATTGTTTATAGATTTGTTTCAAATCAAAAATAATAATGTTACACTACATCCTGCAGTCAACTAGAACTCCTACGACCACCTGTATCTGTTGGATAGATATATTTTTTTTTTTTTTTTAATAACAACAAAGTATTCCTAACTTTATAAAATGTTTATTAACGCATAAATATCAAATATTAAATTAACATTTTATACAATTTGTAAAAAAAAAAAATAAATTTTGTTGTAAAATGTTTAGTTATGTTTAGTATATTATTAGATATACAATATTGTAATAAGATCGAATAAAATTTAAAAAATATATAATAATATGATAATATGAAATACATTTTAATCGAGACATATCTACTTTTTATCAATATTTAAAACATTATATTGTCTGAAACATCAGTGCATATTGCTTCGAATGCAAACGTACGTCCTCGTTTGGCAATTTGCTATTCGTGCGCATAATGATCTTATATATACTATATTATAAATTGTCTCAGAACAGCAACCATAGAAATTTAACCGTCATAAATTGGAACACTACTATTATTAGTAGTAGCAGAATAAGTATATATTGATGATTTTTTTTAACTCGGTAAAATTGTATGCGATTGAGTTGTCTACATTTTTACAATTGTATTTGTTTTTAAAAAAAGATATAGAATGTTTCATAAAATTTATAAAATACAATATAAAGTCGAAATATAATATAGAGATCTTGAATTTGTATTTAAAGTCATAAACCTGAATCAAACCAATATTGTACCACTTTAATACGCGATGCAGAAATTTTGGTCTCGAAATGCTAAAGATAAAAAAAAAAAAATAGGTATATAATTTGATCCAAGTACAAATAATCAATAATTTTTGGTATTATATAATATGTATACTTTGATTACGCTTCATATTTTCAAATTACCTATATTTATGATTTTAAAAATAAATACCTACCTAACATATATTATTTAGCTAAGTATATACACTTAATTATTAAATGTGCAATTACCAATTTAAAATTTCATTACACAAAATCTATAGGAGAGAAATCAAATTTGGAAAAAATTCAAAAGCTTTTGAAAACGTTATCACTTCAACACTTACATAGTATATGTTTAATGTACTATAGGTTATATATATTATATCCAATACTAATATAATAGTCACAAGTACTCATGTGTGTTTGAAGAATATTTACGCAATATATATTCAATTCAAAAGTCTCTAACATTTCATCCGATTTCATCAAACACGTGTTTTTATACAATTTTCTTTCCTTTAAAAATGATCTCTTAGTACCATATAATAGGTATATAGATGAAATTTGTCATTAGAAATAGCTCGTTGACCGCAAATTCCTTTGCTTCGTTTATCATCTAAAACTATATAGAAAAATATAATAAGCGATTTTAATTATTTAGTTTTACTTACTTATAAAATAACTTAAAATAAAATTTTAAAAATATATACCTTCACAAATACAAAAATCGACAGAAAAAATACAAGAGTTTTATACGTTAAATATATATTACACATATAAATTAAATTGTAGATTTGTACATATTCTAAATTTTTATTTAAATATTCGGTAAACATATAATTTAACCTAATTCGTCAATAGTTACTTTTATCTAATAATTTCTATAATTACCTATTTATTTGTTTATTTATTTTTAATTGAACGTTTAGGTACCTATTTAATTTTATTCGGCAAACATTTTCGCAACCGATTGAGTCACTGCAGCAGCTAATATACGCTATATCGTATCCTTTGATCCTTTGTAAACAGTCCCCAACAATAAATTGCAGTACAGCACCAAATAGTTATTGTAGTACCTCGTTCAAAGTACAGTCCCACAATGATAATATAATATGTAGTTATATATTGTTATTGAAAACAATAAATTATAGGCATATTATACATATAATACACCATGAAATATGTTCTAAAAAGTAAATATACCAAACAAATGTTTTTCAAGTTATAAATTTGTTTTCTTACGAATCGGTAAAAGTTTATTTTTCTTTACTGAACGCTTAAATATTTCAAAAAATAGATTTATAACGTAAAAAAAATATATAAAATAATGTTCTGAACATATCAACAATTATTATTAAAATTACATCACATTTATATAAAAAAATATATATATATATATTTATTGGTTAAACCTTTCGAATTTCTATTCCGTACAAACAAACGAAAAAAACTTTCAAAATTATACTATATAATATTCCATCGAATCAAAAAGCTAAAAATTCACCTACAGCTTACAGGATATTAAATTTTATTTAGTTAATAAACATCTAAATACCCGTATTTGTTATCTCCGTCTAACCAACTGTTAATATATAAAATTCACGTTCAGTTTTTCCATCACAACTTTGTCATTTTTAATATTAGAGTAAATTACCATTAATTAGTTTAATAAATGGTATATATAAATGGTTAATAGTTTAATAATAAACTATTACCAAATTTATGGACGATATTATTATCTATGCTTTGTCGATGTCTTTTTTACATAATTTTAATTTTGAAAAGATATAAAACTATTTTTGAATCCCAATAATTTAAATATCTATATTTTTCTTTAAACAAGAAATTTAAATTTATACATATATTCAATGTTTGGCAAGTTAATGATTTTGTTTAAATATGTTAAGTTAAGTTAATAGAAAAAAATAGTAAAAGTTTAAAGTTAATAGTTATTTTTCCTCTTAACGAATAGGTTAAGTTAAAAAAATGACTTATTTACTTAAGTTGAGTAAATTTATTTATTATTTGTATGAGTCAATATAACATTTGAGATATACAGGTATAATTAAGCATCTATTATTATTATATTTTTTTTTTTTAAATACTGTTATTTTTTAACTTTAAGTATTTTAAAATTTTAAAAAATCATTAACATAATACTATTGGAAATACTAGATTGTATTTCTAGTAATTATTATTAAAATTAACAACAAATAGGTTCATAAAAATGTTTAATTAGTAAGTACCTACTAGTTTTTTCATAATGTTAACAAATGAAAATTGCTCATTGCAAATTAGTACCTACCAGCTACCTAAATATTGTTTGTTGATAGAAAATCTAATATATTCCTAATATAATATATTGTATAATAATACCAGGAGATTATTATATAATATATAGGTATTGTTTTTTTATTTATATTTTCTGGAAATAAACAATTCTTATAATATAATAACTATTTTAGGAACGACAAAAAGAAATATATTTTTATTCGACCATTTTGCCAATAGACGCAATATATGAAATCAAAACGTATCAATTATTTCAAAATTAACTTAACTGGGTTTTAATTAAAATAACTCGTTGTTTAAAAAAGTTAATATAACCAAAAATACGTTAAGTTCACAAAACTCAAATATCAAAAGTCAAGTTAGTAGTTAAAATTAACTTGATTTTAAACTATATTAACTCGTTAATGCCCCAGCATTGCTTGTACTATAGGTACGTATTATAATTAATTTTCAACGAAGACAAAAAATTGTATTCCTAAAAAATTTGTTTTTCTAAAACATTACTTTTCCGAAATTGAATGTTCTAAAACTCATCACCGTGTTAACCTTTCCGAATATAATACCTATATGTATATTACGGCGGTGATTGTGACGTATTTTATAACTCGCAGTCGTGAATTTTTGTGACGTGACCAATTTTTTTTTTTTTTTTTTTTTCATATATATATAATATTATATTAGAGAGAAAACTGCAGGAATAAGAGCCAACAAATAACGATATAGACCGAATCGGTTCACAATAATTATTTATTCCAACGAAATACTCGTATTATTATATTATGTAGGTATATGCGGCTCGAGACCGACCGTCTCCGCCGCCCTCTGGTACAACCTATCTATATACCTACAGTCCGTCGCTCATATATTTTAGCCACCGTATACTATAATATATGTAATCGCATATACGATGATAGGTGTACCTATTATTGACGCGAATCGTCATGATCATAATATACACGATATTATTGTATTACGTGTATAACACAATTTAAAAATCATTAATTTTCATTTATCAAGTGGTTACGCCGCGTTTAATATTTTTATTCGTACATATGTATAAGTATTGTTACGGATTTTATTCAAACCAAAGCCCTTGGGATAGTGTAGGGACACGCCGGATCGTGCTTAGGACTATTCCTACACTATTCGTTTAAATATACATATTATATACACCTATAGTGTACGAGTAAGACATCCCAGTTTAAACGTTAAATTTCGAGAGACGTTTTATTAAAAAAAAAATAAATAAAATAAAAAATTTCGTTCTCCGCGCTGGCTAATTGTTTTTAATTGAGTGCAACAGACAGACAGAAGACGTACGAAATAAATTATAATATTCTTCTACATAAAGGGAGATTAAACTATATATATATAGGCACCATTACAATATTTTACGAATTCGACTTTAACAAAAAAATATTATGATACAAAAATATATTTAAGATATTCAAAACTCAAATTAAACACCTATACTTATTATTAATATTTTTTGATTATCCAATCTTTCCTGCAAAACAAACTAAACAAACTCTATGCTCGTAATTTTAAAATACTATAAAGAACCCAAAAAAGAATTAAATTTATATTTTGCTTTGCTGATTTACTAGAATAAATAATAATTATCAATCGAAAATTCGATAATGTTGTCTAAAAACATCATTATTTATCCCAACTATTTTGACAATTTATAATTGTGTATATATTTGATTAAAAACGAGTAGGTATATCACTCGATTTTCATCGTTATATTGCTAAATCTCAAAAAGACTTATTCGACATTTTTTTCCAAGTCCAATTATCTTCAATCTACGTGAGATCTATATATACAAAAGATTTAGAAAGTTTTTACGGAAATTTTTTTTTTTTCAATTCCTTAACATTCAATCCTTTTGATCTAAATCTAAAACAAATGTGTGTACACAATATTTTTTTTACAATATAATGTAATGTTATGCAAATAATATATAATTATTAGTTATTATCGAAGAAATATAACCAAAAGTACAAAATAAATATTGTCCTGATTAAAATTGCTCTAAACTAATAATAATACTATTCCACTCTATCTAGGGTGACCATACATCCTGTTTAATACGGGATTGTCCGGTTTTCCAGCATTGCGTTCCCTTGTCCCCACATATTATAAACGGCATGCTTATTATCCCTTTTTCATCCTGTCTTTTCATAAATTTTAGAAAAAATAACCTTTTATTTGCTTATTTATCGTTTTATAAGGAGTCCACGATTTTCGGAGGAAAATTTTAAATGACCTCTTTATTTATTTTCTATATAATATGGTCACTCTACATTAATCCCTTCCACAAGAAAGACCTAGCTAAACACTTGCCTATTACCGATTATGCTGATATGATTCAACTACTGATTACATTAAATATATTATGAAAGGATATTTTTCGCACAGAACTAATGAATATAATATTGACAATCATTTTATTACACTGAATGCCACAAATATGTGAGTACTTTCAATTTAAACAAAACATAATGCCCAATAATTAATAATATCAAGTATAGTTGATATTTATATATTATAATTTATAAATAATATTTAAGTACATATCTTATAGATAGTATAATTATTAGTTTATGGTTTATACATTTACGTCTATTTTAAGTTATATTTCAAGAGGACGCTACACAGGTGATTTTTGGTACCATAAAACATGTTCACTAATATTGCAAATAATGTTGACCAGAGTAAATTTAGAGCCAAATCACCTATTATCACTTGTAAGCAATATATTTCACGTTGTATTTAGAATAATAAAAAAAATTGCTTAGGCGCACTCGGAAATATTGTTTTCTTTAATTTTAATACTCCATGTTAGGGCTCCAAAATTAATCTAGAATCATTTATTTGCAATCTAAGTACACATATTTTTTTTAACAAATATTGTGATTACACACCAATAAAATATGACATTGGCATACGACTATTTTTAAATTGCTTTTAACACATATTGAAATATATAAAAATAACGGGATTTTCATTTTTTTTTTTTTGAAATTTCATAAAAATTGCCTACACCTAAAAATCAGGTGTGTAATAACCTCTTAATTAATATTTAAATTTCAAACATTTAATTTTTATGAAAATACTAAATAGTCATAGTCAATTGTTATATTTTAGTTAATTCATATTATGTTAAAAATACACAGAGTGTTTTTAAAATGAATACTGAAAATGTACACACATGCTCAATAAAACAGTCCAACGGTGAAATATCGGACATTTTTTTATACCTTTATCTTTATTCATATGATATTAATATTAATGTTAAACTAAGTAGTAAATATATCGTAATATTTCCTGAAAAAATTCTCATACGAATCGATATATCACATTATTTTTGTACATTTTTAGGAGATTTTTACGCTCAATAAACCATAATAAGAAAATGTAAGTATGTATTTATTCGTATCAGAATTTTACAAGAAATATAAATATTTTGAATTATTTATTTTTACATTTAGATCAATATTCTAAGAATAAATGTAAAAAATCTAAGTTTTAAAGGTATAAAACATATTTTAAAAATTTCATTATTGTGTAATATCACTGAAAATGTTTATAAAATGTTTATAGTAGTGACATGATTTTATTTAAGGGGTGATTCTGAAATAAATACCGTCACTAGTAAAAAGATACCTACTTAGTGAGATGATCCAATGTGGTTTTAAAAATGTGTTCTCAGAATATTAATATTAATTTAAAAATAAATATTCTATGCTATTCCGTGCAAATTCCTCATACGAACCGATGTGTCACATCACTTTTTTTTTATTAAAGTAACATCGTGTGACACACCTACACTTTAGCACCAAAATACTGCGATAATGATCAAAATGTATATGACATGTTAATTTGTATGAAGCATTTGCAAAAAAATATTATGAATTATTTATTATGAAATTTATATTAATATTCTAAAAAAAAAAATATAAAATCTTGTTTTGAAGGTGGAAAAACATTTCAAAACTTTCATCTTTAAGTTACCCCACTAAGTACCTATCATCTTAATACCAGTGATAGTAGTAATTTTAGAAACACCATTTTAAATTTACTAATTTACAAACCATCGTCAAAACAATAGGTGCAATAGGTGCATAATATAAAAATATAATATATAGTATATGAAAAAATTATTTCAACATTTTCTAGTAAGATAATCATACAATCTCAATATATTTTTTGAATTAAAATCCGAACATTCTAAGTACCCATAACTTTGTCAGGGTTTTATATATCTAAGGAGAACACTATATAAGTCTATGACTAATAAAAATATTCGTATAAAATTTAGTTCAATAATACCTGAATTAAGATTTATTAACAATATTTAAATCTTGTAGGTATTACAAATATAATAATTAGTCACCAAATTGTTTTATTAAAAATTAAATATTAAATTAATATTAAACAACAATTTATTTGTTGTATATGAAAATTATAAAATCAGTTTCTCATGTTTTATATTTATTGCATCAGATACGCATGTCTTCAAAAATTTACAATAATTAAGACATTAAATTTGATTTGGTACTCTTACCTTAATTTAATTTAATTTTTTTTTATATTGAGTAACTAGAACTAAAGACTGAAGATGAAAGAGGTGTACTCTAATTCTATTTTGTGATTTATTACATAAAATTTAGATTTCAACTATTTATTTCAGGACATTTTACTTATAGATATATATTGTGAATATTTTATAATCCACCTTAATTCATCAACAAAATTCCTACTATACATCTCATCATGAATGAGATCAAATATTTGCTCGACGATTAAAAACTACAATATGATTTCGGCATTGTTTTAAAACACGAAATTATTCTTGTTTGAATAATAAATATTATATATATATATATTATACTACATAACACAAATATTGAAATATACTAAATTAAAACAATAGAAATATTATAATATTAAATAATGAAAATATAACTTTATAAATTCGAGAAAATGTACTTTTGGAATGCCGATCGTATTTGCTGTAAAATATTATCAACTATCGAAAATATCTTTAAAATATTGGTACTTATTCCAAAATGCTATATAAAATTAATAATAGAAAGGCCAAAAACTTGGAACCTAACCTACTTGGCAATTCTAATAATTAAAAAAATAATATAGGAATACTGAAAACATATGGGATTTGCTAATGAATTATTGTATAATATAATATATTAATAAATTTAATAATAATTTGATAAATTTAATAATTATTAGGTGCCAATAATATAATATTTACTTATAGATATATAGGTATTATAGATACCACAATTTAAAAAATATTTATTTTAAAGTCATTTCTTCGTGAATTATAACTAGAGAATTATATCAATATTACTTTTGATAAATTACCAAGATCATATAATAAATTTCTCAATGAAAAATTTAACAGCGGATAGCCTTATAGAAGATAATATTAGCATATAGAATTTGGCCAATATTGTCAAGTTCAGAAAATTGTTTAGGGGTTGAAAACTTTTGGAAAACTCGCAATATTTTATGCACGTTATTTGCTGCAGTATATCATACATAGATAATAAAAAAAAAACTAGCTTCTGTTTCGTATATTTTAACATATTTTTTTCATTTACGTTTCAATGATGTTCACAGGACGTGAAACTGAGATCAAGTTTTTGTGTTAAATTTTATTTTGATTTTATGAAACTATTATCCTGACGTTACGTTATTCGCTTTTTACAACAATTATTGAATAATGTACAAAAGTGCATCGTATACGCATATATACTGTAGTAGATATGCAATAATAATATATATTTAATATTATCTATATACCTATTGGCTATTACACTTGTCCGCGACCGTCTCTGTCCTTCGTGAGTACAGTCTATTTTTGACAAGCGTATGTCCTAAAACGGGCCACAACCAATACACGATCAAATTATTTTCAACGGTCGAAAACCTTGATTTGTTCATCAGGAAAATACCTAACACAATAACTAAAAGATATAAAGAATATAGGTAGCGAATTTTTTGTTTCAAATGTTCCGTCAATTAGGGATTGCCACTAAATAAAAACCACCGCGGTAAAATCGACATATTATATTGTCAAATCGTCGAATGTAATAATGGAATAATATTGACATAGTATTATGTTATATAATATATATCTATAATATTAATACCTTGATATATTTATTTTTAACATGTTCATCGAAAATATATTATCTAACACAAACGCGTGTTCGTTGTGTTTGTTTTGGTTTTTCTAAGATAAAACCACTATTGTTCTGGAAAAAATAAATTCATTTTCTGTATACATTTTTTTTTTTTTAACACTAATATACAATTTAGTACATACGTGCAATGATTCTGTACGTGCAAAGATCGATTTTATTGCATCGCGATGTCAACATGTAAATTAAATAGCTCTATCACGATTACCCGAAATTTGTTATAATATTGTCGTATATACTACGCGTAATACGGTATATCTGGTAAAACAATAAACGAATTAAAAATTAATTAAATTTAAAACTACGTGTATGGTGTATTTATTAATAGCATACAATAATTATCGTGGTAAATATTAGAATGAATTATATTTACGTATCATAAACGGTAATTGCAGTATATAATGTGTTTCGGTCCGGGGGTTTTAATCCAGACTGTGACTTTTGGCAAGTTATTCCTGATTTTAAGTGTGCACTGTGTGTTTATTTGTCAAATTCGTGTATGTTCTGTAATATAGTCTATAAGTTCTTAGCTGTGATCTCTCAGAGATTATTTTTTCTTTTTTTCCACATAAAACTAAGTAAGTTTTTAGAATTTTAAAATATTAGTAATTTTTGTGAATTTTCAAAAAACTCGAATAAGACTATTTAAAAATAAGATATAGAAAAAAATTTTTAAGAGAGAACACGGTTAAAGTTATCTTTGGTTAAATTATATAAGTATAGGTGGCTTTTTTATATACTTATTACCTTTTTCAAAAACATTTACTCACAATCGATTTATATACCTATTATTAATATATATATATATACATTTATATATAAATTTATATATTGTATTATCATTACAAAATAAATAAATAAACTTAATATATATACGTATATTATACGTAATTGGAAATTGAACATCACTCATTCACAATCTAAATTAACATATATATATCATGTTTATATTATTTTAGTACGTCGAATTGCGTAAAATGTATCAATATACCTATATTTATACATTTATATAATTCAGGGATTCTTAACATTTTTTGGGTAGCGGATTACTATAAGATATAAAAATATCCAGGGATCACTCATTCACTCTTCCCCCTTATAACTAGGTATACAGAATTATCTATCTTAATTATTATTATCCATCATTGTACTCGTAGTTATAAGATTATATATGTAGGTAATTTAAGATTGAGATTGGTCGCTGTAAATAGTATCCCATTTTTAGTGTTCAATGTAAATTGCAGCCCATATATTATATTTTGTATACCATGTTTTGAACATCATATACATTTTGGATCAAATCTTTTTGAAACACACTTCAATTTATAATTACATATATATTTCAAAAATATTTGGGTCACAATTTACAAAATATAATTTATATAATCATGACCTTTTTTTGCGACACATTTTACCTATTCCGGAGATAACTTAATAAATAAAAACCAAAGCCAACTCTAAATAATGTGTTGAATAACCTCAAATGTTGTGTATTAACATTTATTATTAGAATAAGGGATTGAAATAACCAATATGTAAATGTATTTTTTACTGCCAATAGGTATAGGTGCATAAAACTAAATTTCGTTATTTTTTTAAACCCGAATTTGAAGCCAAATAGTATATATATATATATATAATATTATTAGACGCATAAAAGTTACTTAAAATTACTACATATTTTCTAAAAATCAATAATAACCGTAGGAATTTTTTCAATTATATAAAAATAGATTATTAATATGACACATATTTATAGACTGTTGATATTACTTTATATAATGTTAGATCCGACTGGTTTCATTTCATTTAACAATGGCCAAAAGTTGAATATTACCTACTTTTTAAAAGTCCTAATTATAATTTACTTTCTAAATATTTACTAACCCATATATATTTATACTGAGGGAGGTAAAAATCTCCTAATATAACAAAAATATGAAACATATCCTTACAAACTCAAATATTGCACAAAAAAAGTTTCAAATGCATACTAAAAAAGCCCTAATTTTTTTAAACTACATATTATTTTTATTTATGAGATTAATTATTACACACCCATATTCTGTTTCTTTTGAGTCTTCTTTTTACTCTGAAAATTATTTTGAAAAACTATAATATATTAGTACACTACAGGTGGGTTCTAAAGAAAATTTTAATATCTAACAAGTCTATTCGAATAATATTTTAAACTAAAACATTTTTTTTTAAATATAGGTAAATAAAAATACCCTTAAATGTAAAAAATGTCATAAACAGTAATATATTGCAAATAATACAAAGAAGGTTTTATTAATATTATTTTAGATTCTGAACGAAGCGAGGAATGTTTTACGATGATGATTTTTTTTTTTTATGTAGGTATGTGTACAAAATTTCGACCAGAAGAAGTACTCCGATCTTTATAAGTTAAACCGGTTTCCGGTAGCAAATTTCATCTAGTTGGTACTTTAGAGGAGTCATTTTTCGATTTTTATTTTTTTCGATAAATGCGTAAAAACAACTATCAAAAAATTAGCATAAAAATTGGAAAACACGATTGTGATAAAATTCTTTATAACTCCGAAAATATTAATGCTAGATACATGAAATTTTCACCACAAACAAATACGTAAAATATTAATATAAATTTTTTTTTGAAAACTTTTAATTATTTTTAGGCTATTTATAGCAATATGAAAATTTGAGACATTTAATTTATAATAGGCTTAATTTTAATTCTTAAGACTTGAAAATTTAATACAGTGTTACAAATATACTATCCTAGGTATATACAAAAATATTTAAAAATCAGTAAATACAGTATTTTTTATTAGCCATTTAAACTTTTTTTTAATACCCATTTAATTTTTTCAACTTTTCGGTATAAAATGTGTTCGAATTTTGGGGAAATAATGGATAGAGTAATCTATAAACTTGACATTTTCACTAAATATGTATATTACCATATTATGGAAGCAAAAATAGTGGGAGGTCCTTGGTTCGAATCGTCTTATCTTATTATCGTTCTATTATATCTAATAATTTTTGCACTTTTTTCAACATTTTTTGTTCATTATATTATATAATATTCTCACATTATTAGTATAATATACAGTAATTGTCAAGTATATCCACCGAAGCTTCACTCAAAATCGTTTTTTTTAGAAAGAAATGATTTATTATTGCTTTAAAATTCAATATAACCATCATCATTATCCTACCCAACATGCGAAGGGCTTCCCGGCTTTCTTTTTTGCTTATATGAATCGATCTGTACTAGGAAAGCAAATTAATGTTCATTGTTCCTATACCATGAAAAAATGTATTTCACATTAAAATATAGGTACGTCCTTTATAATAATACCTTATAAATTTTAGTTCCATATAGCATATTGTACACAAATGACAGGGGTGAAATATTTTAACTTTTAAGGGTAAAATTCGCATTTTACACCCCGTGATGTAGTCCTAAAATAATGTAAAAGTATGTATATAATATATATGAGGATCCTTGAATAATCACGAGCATATAATCAATTGGCAAAATTGGCTTAGGAAAATTTTGAATTTCAACAAAATAAATACTTACCTACGAAATGGTTTTTACGTAGGTACCATTTAACCAATTTTTTATTTTCTTGGGAGGGATAATTTGTACCTACTACCTACACGTAAGGAAAATAATAATATATGTACGTACCTATAGGTATATGAAAATAAATTATAGCCCCCCGTCCTCTCCACCACAGGAAATAAGTCGGCATAATTAAGTCCAGTAATTAGTTGATAAATGTTTAAGATCTATATGGTTCAGTCGGCATATCAGTTAAAAAGTGGACGAGCGTTTATTTTTTTATTTTTTTTTTTGGGGGGGGGGGGGGAGGGGAGGGGAAGTTGTTGATAAAATTAATGTCAGTCGGCGATTTAGTCGGTATTTTTTGGGTTTGTCGGGAAAATTACAGAAAAAGTCGATAATAATTTTTTTTTTTTTTTTTTGTGCTTATTAATTTTTTCAAGGGACCACCCCCAGCCATAAATATTTTTTCGATACGGCCCTGCTGACATAAATATAATATACATAGTTATTAAGTATATAATATACGCTATAACAGTGACGCATAAATTAATTACCTATTAATTATTAATTATATGCCTATATCTATATACTTTGGACGCACATTCCTGGCGTTCTATTTCCACTATTATCGTTTAAAACTATACGTAGGTACCTATATTATATTTACAATAATTATTCGCAGTTCGAGGCGACTGTGCCCATATTATACGTATATATATACCGCGTTTATAATATTACCTATTATCATTATATACGTATAATACACAATAATATTATTATCACATACCGCACATGAATCTTTTTTCCACATGATAATATATTATATATAGTAAATGGTAACCCCCTACTCCGACATGATTCACTATATATACCGGCCGGCCGCCCACGATTGTGTTATTATTATTACGATTTCTTTATTACGGCCATAATAACCGATTATTTTCGTATCATCATTATTGTTATTCGCCGCCGTTAAAGACCACGCAATTACATAAAAATTCTCCAAGACTTTTTGGCGATTCGCTCACTTAACAACAATTATTATTATTTATTTTCTCGTTCTCGTCGCACCGACCACGTCGCTTCCGACACGGGCGTACCACGGCCGCTGTGCGCATACCTATTATATATACTCTTATTATTACATCTATATACGTCATTGCGTATAAGTTTTATCAAAATTCGAATTCGGAACTCGAATACCAATAATTAAATAGCCATTCGGTCAGAGTTTGTCGACGGTCCGCGAACAATAATATATCCTCTCCGAAAGCGCACGACAAATGCGAATAATCATATTACAAGACATTATTGACGTTAAAGTAATATCCATATAATTATTATAATCAACACTATTTAACATAATTATTTGTAATTTAGAGTGTACGATAATTTGAATTATAATGATGTAAATTTTTAATACCTGTTGTACGGATTGTGTGTTTCAGACGTGATTTGCTATGAACTCTGTGGTATTGGTGATAGTCATGTTGCTGGCCAGCCACGTGAACAGCTCGCCGATCATTAATTTTTCGTGGGACACGCCGAGGCATTTCTGTGGATCGCAACTCGCCAACGTGTTGGCGTTGATCTGCAACCACGGATACAACTTCCATCCGGTCAATGATGGTCAGTTTGATTTACTACCTCTATAAATATAAGATAAACATAATATACTTATCAATTATTATTAACACATAATATATGTATAGTGTAAATTATATGTACCAAGGTCCCAACATTTGGATAACATATTATGTGATGACCTCCATATTAATATTATATTTACACGCAACGCAATTTTACCCGAATTTATCAAAACGCAAAAAAAAAAAAAACACTGCAATAATTCCGATACTCTCTTTCGTAAAAAAAAAAAAAAAAAAAAAAAAAAAAAAAAAAAGTTGAACATTACAGTAATATTATATATAACGTACAAAATATCCTCGTATTACATAATATACGTAAATATTATTATTATTAAATAATATTACTATATTATCATATTATTCAACTACCTATTTTTTTATATTCATTGATGAGTATACGATCATACATAATATATTTCAAAATATATACCTACTTAAACAATCACACGAAACGTTTATTTTTTTTCGCTGTTAAATTTCGTTAGTCCGGCGTGCGAGGCCGTCGTTTCGCACGCACATTTAAATTTTGACAATCAATTTTCTTGTATCCATCCGGTTTTTCTACATACCCAATGAAAATTAAGATAATATATTGTACGTTCAAAATCAAATTTCCTCTAAAGTCAAAATTCAATATTAAAACATAATCTAAATCATCTAAATATGTATATATACTTATATATATTTTTTTTTCAAACAGCGAATCAAATTTTTATTTTATTTTTCGACTAGGATTTTATTCTGTCATCGTGTTTTAAACTTAAGTACACAATGCACAATGACCTTACCATATCATATAAATTATACACCTACATGCGCATACCTATAGCTGACTGCGTGACAACTCACTGACGAGTGGTCCCCATATTATGGGCGATTCTCGGACTACGATCAAATCATTTACGCTTGTCGTTCAACATGACACAGACTAATCCGAATAGTAGTCAGCAGACATAATAACTATAGTCACTGCAGTATACCTATACTACTATTAGATAACTTATATTATATTATTATTATAGCTAGGTAGGCACATCACCTTTGGAAAATAATAATAATAAAAACAAATTTGATAAACGAAAAAATATATATAATATTACATTAACAATATATAGTGAAATATTTACAATGTCGAATTGCGGAGATAATATAATGTGTGCACACACATCTATTTCGTCGTTATCTAATATAATATTTAAAATTTAAATTAATAATTAATTACATCATAATGAGAAATCGTCTAGCTATTACCTGTATTTTAACAAATCAAACATTGTTGCTCGTAGGTATATTAGATACGGTTTATATTTTACGCGTACCCGATATAGGTAGATCTATATACTGTTAAAAATCCGAAGGTCCCATATCGAATCAATTTTCAACATCGTTTTAAGTTGAACGTTTCGACCGTATTTTCAATGATTATGCGCACTCGTCACAAAAAATTCAACGATTAAAATTTGTTTGAATATGCCTATACTTTCAGTATAATTTACAAATATCATGTTATCCGTAAACGTATCATGTCAATATTTTAATATTTTTCGATCAATCTTATTTTTGTTCTATAATCATAATTTGATCAAATATTTAATATAAAATATCGAAATTACTGTGCTAAACGAAAAAATAACTTATTAACTATATGCCTGCATTCTGGTCATTTGTATTTTTGTTTGAATTATGACTCTCCAGTTTTTAAGATAAGTACTGTAATCAAAATTATTTATCCATACTCGTATGTTATTAACGAAGACATTAACTGTGTATTTTAACTAGTAGTTAAACCAAATAAATCAAAACTAATACTGTATGTACGGTATTTTTGTATAACACGAAATTGCAAATGTACGCTACGAATATAAAAGTCAGTGTGCCCCAATATAATAATACAGGGGTCACCAACTGGCGAACCGCGATCTGTATATGGACCGTGAACACTATTTTTACGGCCCCTTATCTGGTGTAGTTTTTAAATTTTTATAATATAAATATAAAAGCTATAAATGTGTCATATAAAATATTACGACAAAAAAATTATTTAAGTAATTGAAAATAATCTGTATTTCTATAATCATAAATGGGGGAAAGCCAATGTGGTGACATCAGTTATAGATCGATAATAAAAAATAAGATAACAAGTTGAGATACAGTTGAGCGTCTGCCTCATAGAGTAATATAGAGAAAATGTTCTGTAAAATAGTTGTGTCGCTAAAAACAGTATGACCATGATTAAAATGTTTAATGTTTTGCGGAATATATTGTGGTATACACTGGTTGATTATTTTATGATAGATAATAATTATTGATAACGTTTATTACTCTATTATTAAATATAGTATCAGTATTAATATAATAAAATATAACACAAAACTATGATAAACAATTAAATTGAAAAGTAGCAGGATATTTTTAAATATTACCATGATACTGAAATTTGCACTAAATTAAACAAGTTGGCAAAACATATTATTTCCACACAATATATTTTTTCGCCGATATGGTGAAACTGTTAAAACCGACACTTTGCTCATGACAACTTTGAACACGGGCGAGATATAGAGTCCCTCTATATTACTCTATGTTCTGCCTACGTAGAACGCGTGGTAGAGCGCTGTATAAATGCCGAATGCCATTATCAAAAGTTCAATTATGAAAAGACATTATAAGACTAAACACAAATCATTTAGTGAAAAATACCAAGTAGGAAGTAATCTTCGTAAATCCAAAATTGAAATTTTATGTTTATCTTATTCAACATCTACTCAAATTATTTACAAGGAAATAAGTGAACAAGAAAAATGTAAAGAGGCTTCTATGCGTATTTTTTAGATTCTTGCCAAATACATGAAACCGTTTACCGATGCAAATATATAGTCAAAGAATGTATGGTTGAAGCGGGAAATGCGTTATTTGATAATATAAATGATATTATGGAGACTATTCATAATATTCCGTTATCTACGTTCTCTAACACACGAAATTACAGAACTATTAACAAAGGAAAATCATTCTAATTTAATACATGCTTTATCGGCCACAAATTGTTATGCTCTAACCTCTAGCTATAGATGAATCGTGTGATAATACAGATAAAGTTCAATTGTGTATTTTTGTACGATATTTTGACAATACCAGTGAACAGTTTGTTGAAGAAATATTAACTATATTACCACTGTTAGAAATCACTCGTGGTGAAGATAATACAAAGCTGTAATAGAATGTTTCAAAAAATATAGATTAGCTATGAAAAAAATTATTTCAGTAACAACAGACGGTGCACCATCAATGATTGGAAATAAAAAAGGTTTTGTTCAGAGACTAATTAATAACCCAGAATGCAATAAAATGATAATATCTTATCACTGCATCATTCACCAAAGTGTGTTGTGTTGTAAGTTAAATTTAATTCTCGAAGTTACAATGACACAAGTGATCACAAAATAGTAAACTTTGTTCGAGCCAAATCATTACTGAAGCACTGCCAATTTAAATTATTTCTCGATAAAGTTAAATCTCAGTATGGCGATTTACAACTCTACAATAATGTAAGGAGGTTGAGAATGATTTTGTACTTCACCGATTTTTCGCAATATTGGAGGAGATCAAGTTATTCCTCACTAGTAGTGATCAATTATGTGTCAAAGACTATTTACATTTCCTTGACATAAAATAACATGTCCTATCTATTACTTCTTTCGCAGATATATTTAAACATATCAACGATTTACATTTCAAACTACAAGGTAAAGGAATATAAAGGTAAATATCCAGAACTAAAAAGCCTGATTACAAAACTATTTACGATATTTGGTTCAACATATGTTTGTGAAGCCGCTTTTTCTAAGATGAACTTTATCAAAAACAATTTTAGATCTCAGTTAACAGATGATCATCTTAACGAGTTAATGCAAATCAGTTGCACCAACTTCACACTGAACATTAAAGAGCTTGTGAGGACTAATAAATGTAATTTTTCACATTAAAAATGAAATGTTTTCTAGTATAATCGTTTTTTTTTTAAATTACCATTATAATAAATAAATCAATTAATACAAATACAAATAATATTTAAAAATGTAGTTATACATTTTTGAAAAAATAAGCCAATCAGTAGTAGGAGAAGTACTTCTCTCATCTGACAGGATACTGGTGGTGGAGATATTTAATTAAAATATAGGTAACTTTAATTATTTAATTTATTTAACACCAGGCGGCAATTGACAAATGTGTATATATTAACAATTAGCAATTATTAGTGAAGGTACATAATTAAAATAAAAACAACCATAGGACTAAGCTATAGCCTAGACAGCCTAGTCTTATATGTACCTAAGTAAAAACTTTTTTTATATTGCTCTTATTTAAAAAAAAAAAAATGACAATCATTAGTTTTTAATTTTAGTTTTTAACTAAGTGCATTTAGTTGCTTTAATTGTGTGACAAAAGACAGAATAACAAAACAATAAAATAAAAATAAAAAAGTAGCTAGTGTAGTACTACAAATTATAATAGGAAACATTAAGTAAAAATATGAATTAATAGAAAAATAACCAGGGCCGGCTCAAGGTATAGGCGAACTAGGTACCAGCCTAAAGCCACACCTTCGTAAAGGTGATGGTTTCTATACGAATTATAGTGATCCTTATTAATGTAACCTTAGTTTAATATAGGTAATTAAAATTGGTGACCATTTTTTTTATTCATTTACTCGGTGATTTGTAGGTTTGTCGGCAAATTCTAGAAAAAGTCTATGGTTTTTATTTTTTTTATTTTAGGAGTAGCAAAATTTAGTTTTGCCTAGAAATATATATATTTTGGATTTAGCCGACCCTGAAAATAACAGTGAAGGACCGATATCGGTAACTAATATATAACTATATGTTATAACTCTAGAGTTACAGTATCAGGGGATGTATAAAAGTCAAAAATAGAATGATGATAGAAAATAATTGTAAATTATTGGTGTGTGAAAGGGAAGAGCATACCTACAAAATATTTGTAATTTTATTATATTTTGACAGTGTTGCATGCGAAATTTTATTTGATATTTAACTCATTTAAAATATACAATCATATCTGAAGGAAAAATACGAAAATCCATAAAAAAAAACATGGCTCTAATAATTATTAATATATATGATGTATCCAGACGTCTAGCATATTATCGATAATACATATAAGTACACGAATGTTTATTATATGAGAACATAATATTATGATTTATATATAGATTATGTTATCGTGTCTATAAAAAAATAATAATAAATAATAGGTACCTATCTATAATAATATATGGGCATGTTCTCTTGCAGTTATACTATATAAAGAAAACTATTATATACAAACACTATACTAAATTGCATGCATATTCCGGAGAGTAAAGTCCTCAAAATCCTCGGTTTCGTCGTACTACACGTATTTCCTCTAAATTCAAATTATAACATTAGCTTACTTTAGCTCTTCTTTAGTCCGTCCACTCCCAGAATACGAATCAGCTGTTCTGTAGGACCCCTCATCAGCTATAGATTCTATATAGCGATTGAAAGAGTTCAACGCAGATTCCTACGATTTTCTGCTTATTTACTAATCGTAAGTATAGTAAATAGAGTAAGTGTAGCAAGATAGTCTTGTATGTATTGGGCCTAGGCCTGTATAGTACCTAATCAATTAATAATACTTAGGTATACTATATGGATTTCTTCAAAATTCATAATTGTACGTGTCTGTCTAAATATTGTTATAAAATATGTACCTAATGAACGAGTACTCTCATATATAAAATAAAAATTTTTGTAAAAAAACAAAAATGTAATTCTTTTCACTAGGTATCTAAATAAAAGGTGTGCACTTTATAAACTTTATTGATTGTTGATTGATTTTATTGAACTTTTTCACTAGGTATAGGATTTTGAGATAGATAATTTTAACTTTATACAGCTATATATTTATATATATATATATATATAAGAATTTTCCAAGTAATATTCATCTGCTTGCCATACTCTTATACTTATTTTATTTTGGTCCGTGCACTTCAACCACTAATAATTATAGTATTATAATACAGTTTTTTTTTTTTTCATTTTTCATTTCAGATGTTACCGTTCCAAGCCGTCGACGAAAAAGAGTTCCCATAGTAGAAGAATGCTGCGAAAACACCTGCACCCCACATCACCTGAAAGCTTACTGTTGGGAAAATAGAAGGTACCCGACCAATCTTGAGTTGACTTATAACCTTCAAACACGAATAAACTAATATACAATATCTACGCTTTTTAATCGTTTTTCCATTTCACGTCATGCAGTATTTTCCACTGGTGATCGCTTCAAACAGAAAATTATATTTTATATACTAACATCAAAAATAATATTTTATCATTATTAATATAATACCTATGTGTATATGTATATTATCGCCTGCTAAATGCGCTTCTTCACTATAAAGTATAATATTATAGACTACATAAAGTTAAGTTTAGATAAGTTTCACAAATTACAAACAATAATCGCATTAAACCCCCCCCCCCCGTTATTAATGTCGAATTACAACAATATTTTGATAATGATCGTGTTCCGCTTTATAATATTATTATGTGTAATATTAAAACTATAACAATATAAGTAATGCATAATATCAATAGTATTGGACAGGACAGGTAGTTTTCACGGGCTAACAATATACATGCGTGCAAACACTATATTATGCTTCCTATCGTTACAATGTATATATATTATAGTGTAATGTGATTTCGTTCACAGTAGGTATTTAAATGTATATAATATATTTTGCTAATATATTTGTCTATAATAATTTGTATTTGTTTGTAACAAGATTACAAAAAAAAAAAATTATACCTAATCGATAATGATTTTTTTTTTTTTTTTTTTTATTTGACCGTGTTAAACAATACGTACCTATATTATTATACAGACGTGAAAATATCAACAATAATATATGCAAATATACACTAACGCTTTATTAATATACTTATATTATCTCGTAATATACTATACGTACTATATAGTTTTATAGTTATTTTTAATTATTTTTTAATTTACTAACAGAAAAAAAAAAAAAAAACACCAGCTAATCATTAACATATGCAGACGCCACATAAAAAAAAAAAAAAAAAAAAAAAAAGGGATTCTGATTGGCTATATAAATATACGATTTAATCCTTCGACTGTATATTTTTACAGTATAACCTGCGCAATTCATATCGTTCACGTATACACCCATACCATCAATGACACACAAACACAATAATATTATGTTTACTGTCATAATATCTATTAAAATATGTCAGACAAGTCTTACGTTTTTAATATTCCAATAATTACACCTATATACCTACTATATATATATACTTACTTACCAACAGTATATTACAAAGTATTTAGTTTGCTTCTATTTATATTCTTCATTTTCATCAACAACCACATCTATACATTATTTATCTATATATTATTATAATAATATTCTTCTAATTTACACGCTCTGCGGACGAGTGGGGAACTATTATATCTATATATATATATATATATACACACACATTATATATTAACAAAAAATAAACTGAATAAGCAAAACCACGTATTTGTAACTATATTGTAGCCACCTATATATATATATATATATATATATATATACTATATAATATATACAGTATGCATTCGAAATAACTGGAAACACGTTATATTATATTCACTATCTCCTCGAGTCTTTGGACCCACTTGAATTTCGTTTATTTGGTATAATATATAAAGAACGGTATCATTTCTTTTTTTAGTCCTTTTTAGATTTGTGAATGTGCAAAACGACTTTTTTTTTTTTCAAATAGCGACGGTCATTTTTGATACCAGGTGATAAGTCAAATTTTCGGTACACAAACCATGACCCTAAACTCAAAATTAACCGAGTTGTATACTTTCAATCGACATATAGAGACGTCAAAATTGCTTTAAAATAAACAACCTATTCAAATTTGATTGTTGAAAAATTATCGAGTACCATGAAAAATGTAAATAATCTACAAAAAAATCATCATTTTTTACATTTAAAACGGCTACCACTCGGTCAATTTTTACATCGGATCAATGTTGATTAGTGTGATGTAATAAATTACAATATTGAGATATATCTAGATGAATTTATCTAAATAATTATTTAAATCTTATCTAATTGAAAACATTTTAAACTATTTAATGATTTTCTAAGGTAGATAACAAAAAAAAAAAATCATTATATTTTATTGGTTTTATCGGTTACACAAATGAAATTGATTGTTGTTTAATTTTTCTATTTCTGAGTGATGCTTTACGAAATACCATTTCATGGAATAAGTGAGCGGAGGTATTACTTATTAGTTATTATCAATATTCTAGAACATCATGAATTAGTTAAGAACTGTTTAAATTTTATTATTTTGTTATGCCATAAAAATAACACTTAGGAATTAAAAATTAAAACCAAAATATCCGTTTTTATTTAATTTTCGTTAACTATTATCTTCATCTAGATAAATTTAAATGAAATATCTTTTAGCTTTATCTAGATACTTTTTATTATTTATTTTTAACGCTGGTTTTGAATAGGTCAAATATTTTAGTTATTTTTATACATAAATGGTGAAATATTGACCGAGTTGTATCGCTTCAAATTTGAAAAATTACAATCTTTTTCAAGTTTAGAATGGCTGTAACTCAGTCTAATGTAAATCAAGAATCGCATCATGTATGCATGAAAATTAAATACTAAAATGTTCAATCCACCTAAATTCGGTTAGATGTTAGGAAATTTCAAACGGGTATTCTTATTTCAGTGAAAACTATAGAAAAAAAATATGAACGGTTATGTATTTTTATGCCTTCTATTAAAAATCAAATTGGTTAAAAACTTGAGGAGATATTGAGTGTTACCAAATTTCTAGGACACACTGTACAGGTATATATCCGAAATATACTATATATTATATACGGGCCTCTTGGTTTCTCTATTCGTTTTGCTTATACTTTATTTATATTTCATATTTTGTACATTATTTTTTTTACCTATATTTTGTTAATATATTTTATTTTATTTTATTTTTTTTTTTTTTCGTCCGATTTGAAACCGGATGATATATACATATATAGACCACCATCGCCTCGCAGTATCGTCACTAATTCTAAAGCACATATATTATTACGATTTGCAGGTCTGGTGATATACGGAGCGTTTTGGATCCGTCTGTAGACAAACTCTCGGTAGACAAAAAACCCCAGAAAAATCCCACGAGTAACACTCTGTCCCAAAGACAAGGCGTAGTTGACAACAGTCTGCTAGTCGAGCACACCACTGTCAATACGAAATCCAATAGTATTATACCCAATCCTAATGAGCCCGGTAGGCAAAACAACATTAAGTACAACACGGCCCCGCACGTCCCTAAGAAAGAAGTAAGCTAAACAATACTAATTCAACCACTGTATATATAATAATAATTAGGGCCCGGATTTCATGATCTAAAAAACATCAACAAAAATTAATGTACCTATATAAATTACTAAAAATCACTCCAAAAAAAAATAACCCAATAGTAATTATTAAACTTAACTCTTAACGAAAAAATGAATACATTTTATTGGTTTTTTTTTTTTTTTTTTTTTTTTTTTTTTTTTTAATATTATTCCTAAAATTTACACTCATAATAATTATTTTGAGTTTATAAACGATATAATATTGCATATAGCATTATAGCATATTTAGCATATATATTGCATTGGTTTGTCGTCATAATCTTCTCTTTTTATACAATTCCGAACTCGTAAAATGCGTAAATGTGCACTTCAAATGTTTTAATAACGCCAATAATATAAAAAGAAGTTTCATATTTTTAAATTATCTTCAGCAGACGTAGGTACGAATCGAATTTTATAGCTAAAAAGTGCGCATTGTCCTAGGACCTAGATGTTCTAAAAAAAAAAAATGCATTTAAAATCCAGGCCCTAAATTAATAACAATAATATAAACTAACCCATCTAATGTATATAATATTATGTGTATATACAACACGCGTATAGGTAGAGCCAGCACTCTTGTGGGGAGCACATACAATACCAATATTGTACCTGTGTGAGGTGGAGGAATTTTCTTTCGGTCTTTTCTTCATATTATTTCCTTGAGATTTACTTGTCCGATATTCGTTAAAACATTTTTTCATCTAATACACTTAATAACTGTGCATATTATAACATATTATATTACACAATAGATAATAATATTATTAATAATAAACAAAATTAAAACGACCTTTTTCTGGCTATCGTAACTGTAGCAAATTTGAATTATTGAATCATCGGAATATATATAGGTACTCTGTCACTCTATAGGTACATTTTATAGGTACCTATTATACTGCAATTGCTTTTTTTATTTTTATCGATACATATGTATATTGATAATCTCGTTAATCCACGTTATATTGTCAAATCGTCGAATTTTCAATCATTTTAATTTTAGTTCGAACACTTGAAAATTGTAACCACCATATTTGAAAAATGTCGAAAAATGACTACCTATATTATTATTGCTCTAACAGAATTTATCGTGAAATACGCAATGATGTAAAATTTCTTTTAAATTAAATTTAACATTTAACAATATAATACATATAATATTGTACGATCCACAGATAGTAGACACCAATAAATTATATAACAACATAGCACAGCCGTCAACAAGAAGTAATATTACTATCAGTATTCAAAAATCACAAAATACATTTGAACCTCTAGGAAAATACCTCCAGTCCTGTCAATATCCTAAACATCAACACGCCTAAAAAAAAAAAAAAAGTCAATCCAATTATACTTGTTTTTTAACATTTGCAGACATTCAAAGGATTGTATGTAGTACCCTTTACATCATCCCAGCTGGTTCTGCCTATATATAAATACAAAATATATTTTTGTTACGTGCCCAATCAGAATCTCTGCGGCGGCGCTCGTTACTATACTTTTTTTTTTTTTTTTTTTTGATGCATGACGTACACGTGTACAAAACTCATATAATATGTATACTATATAGGTACGTCTATATATATATATATATATTGACGATGTATACATATTATCATATATAACTGTGGCTTGGTATAAGTTGAACGGTCGATTTCATTTTTTTTTTTTAGTTTTGTTTTTAAAATGGTCAAATTCCATCATTAATTTTGACTTGAATCGGCAAAAAATTTTTACTATGACATTTGCCGTTCTTACACCAAGCTACAATATTAATGTGTGCCTATATTATGATGTGTGTACCACAACGTGTCTATGCGAAGAGTTTGAAAACCCTAAATTTGTAACGCATGGCATCTCATACGTAAGTAGGTACGAAAATAAAATACGTATCTACGCAGTTTCCTGTCAAGGAGGGGTAAATAGAGTAATAATTGCTCCAGTTGATCGTTTTTTTTTTCAGTTAAAACAAATTTAATTACGATCAAATAGGATTTTAAACACGTACTATTATGTATTTAAAAATTTAACATAATAACTATATTACACGATGGGATAGGTACCTGGGATTATACCTATATACCTAAAATATATTGACATAAAACGATTATCGGGTGATATTCTATCTTAAGAGGACGCTACACCTTCGAAAATTGACCGTAAATTATGGTTTCTTATACTTCATAAATCGTCAAGACTAAAACATTGATGAATCCAAGTACGAGAGTACAAGTTACAAGTACAAGTACAAGTACAAGTTAAACTGAGATAAGATAGCGACTTCGGGTTTTTTTCAAAATATTATCTAATACGTTGGGAATATATCTATTTATAATTTAAAACGTTATCATGTATAGATTAGCCGCAATAACATTTGTCCTGGTACTTTTTGAACACACCTCGTATACCTCGGGAGGACATTAAACCCTCTGCAGGAATCTAATAAGCACCTCCTGACAAACACGCATCTATCGTCAGGTCAGACTATTTCCAAGATATTTATAATTATTCGGATAATTCAGTCTTCTTAAAGGAATATGGATAACAGATATTACATAACAGCTATACCATAAGTATTTAGAAAGTGAAAAAAGGTTAGCCCGCCCCCTGGAAAAATTCCTGTGTTCAACATTGGACTAGAATGATCATGCACTAATCGTTTTTATATTTCTAAAAATAATACAACATTTTTAATGTTTCTCGAAGGCATTTTTCTTTAACGTAAGTACAATATTCTTAACATTATAATTTGTGACTTTTATTAAGGGTCTATAAAAATATCCGTTAAAACATGAATATATTTCTCCCCTTTAATTCGCACTTTGCAGGTACTAATATTATCGGTCTATTCTGAAAGCCACAATCCATAAATTACAAAGACATAGGTACTTTTTCACAAATTTCGATATTATGCAACAAAATTGTTAATAAAGATATTGAATATTGTATATAACCGAGTTGAAAAAAATATAGGTATTAAAATAAAATATTTTAATATAAAATGAGTACATTATAAGGTAGATGTGTAGTTACTATAGGTAGAATGAGTACTCAATGCCTACCTGATGAGATGATTTTGGGCATATGTCAAGAATATAATGAAGAAAAATGAAATAGTTGAATTTTAGATTAAAATCAGAATACAAATAGGTTAAAATAAAAAAAAATTGGAGGTTACTAAGGGATATGCAGGAAGCATGTGGAATAAATAATAAATAGATGATTATGGATAAGAATATTTGATGAAGGATAAAAAAAATAATAGTTAACTCTAAACTTGTGTAGAATAAAAGTAAAGACATGGAATAGACGATTGATACGATAATACTCCAGTATAAATTAACTAGTACCTAGTAAATGACTTTAAAAAAGCTTTTTTTTTAAAAAAATTTTCTTTTAATTTGGGAACAATTATCCACAAATAAGTAGATATATAAATACAGTCCCTGAATAAAAAAAAAAAAAAAAAACAAGTGTGTGGCATTCTATATTATTCTGTGTGCGAGACAATTAAATTGTAAAGATATAACGATGACCAATATAATAATAATAATAATTTCTACTATAAAATATTGATGTTGGCAATTCAATTAAATCGATTTGATATATTTTTATCCACGCAGATTTAGGGTTTCAAACTTTTTATATAGTTGTATTATGCATAACGAATATAGTATATAGTATAATATATCTGTACTACGAATACCTCCTAAAATAATACAAGTACGTAGGCACAATATCTATTTCAAGGGTATTGGAACCGAATGAAGAGGAACCTGTTTTGGAACCGGTTATTACTAATTTAAATTAAAGTAAATTAAACGAAAATTTTGATTATTTCAATAAACTCTAAAAGAACCCGACCTTTTTCAAACATTTAACACTATTATTTAATGTTATAATTTATAACCTTAAATTAATATTCACTAGAAGTTTATAGGTGTAATATTAAAAAATCGAAACACGAACCGAGACACTTATTTCGTTTGTTTTTAAGAACCAGAATCAGAACCGAAATTTTGAAATATAATTTTATATAAAAAAAAAAAAAGACCGGAACCAAAACTGAAAAAACTTTAAGGTTCCAACCCTTGATTACTTTGCGTCCTTGATTATTAAACATGACTTGTATTTTTCTTACAGGCGGTGATCGTCCAGGACTCGATGCCAGGACGAGTGAAAACTGTAACACCATATTTTGACAAAATGCCATCGGTCATCATAACTAAAACGCAACACTGAAACTCGGGAATAACACCATTATACTCGTCTTCATTTTGACATTCACAAACATCTAAATATCTCTAACACTACAACAGTTAATTGGTTCTTCGATCGTGTGCCGATACACGTATACCTGTATATAATATATATATATATATATATATATATATAATATATATTATAAATATTATGTCGGTTTTTATGCAATTTTCCTTTTACAAATTCGTAGGAAAACGAAAAATTAAAAACAAAATATATTATAAACTCAAGTCCAGTGTTAATTTTAATTTATTTTTTTATAAGTATAATAAGCGTGTTTATAATAATAAGACATTCGTTCCTGTGTTATAAGTTTGCACAATTTTAGTCCACGATAAGATTGTCGGTGCGTAATAACAATTTTTAAAAAATTATTTTAAAACAAGTCTGTGATTTTACGGCAATTTATAATATATTCGCTCCATTATATGGAACGCATAATATATTAGAAAACATTTTAACTACCTATGATTATATTTATATGTATTTTTATGTATACGTACTGGTAACAATTACCCATAATTTAATAAAACAAGGTATGTTGAAATTTAAATCTGTTTTTATTTCTTTATTCTTATCCTATGTGTTACTATATAAACAAATTTGAATATCCCAAAACCATACTTATTACAATAAAATAATTGAAATATAATGTAAAAACATGATTGTAAAACCACTAGCTCCCTCGCTACGCTCAGAATCTAAAATCAATGTTTAAATAAATAATAAATAATCATGGAAGAAATATACCTAGTAATTTATCTTCGAGATTAGTATGTTAAACATCCTAATTCGAATTTTTATTTTTTTTTAAATATGACTTTAAACAAACAAAACTTTTTTTAGAAATTTTATAATATAGCAAACAAACTACAATACTGACCTTCTAGTGGAAAGTGCAGTAACTATCAAATTATCAAAAATTAGATTCTTCTTCGTCTTTTACAGCTTAACTAGGACCTGCACTGCCACTAATAGACCTCTCCATTTGTCCCTATCCAACGTCCAATCCATTGTTGCATTTTCGTCTACTAGTCCCACACTCAATGAAAAATAACAATTTATTCATTCAATAAAAATCGTGATTGATTTGGTGAAAATATCATCAATAATAACCCCATAAATAATTTATTAATCTAATAAATATAAATTGTATATATAATAAAGACGATTTGTAAAATTAATAAATTTGATTTATAGCTTTTATAATATTAATTGAAGATATAATAAAAATTACTTGTAAAATTAATAAATTAAATTTATTGCTTTGATAGTATTTTATTAATTATTTATAAAAATTTAATAAAAATATTATTCATTTAACAATTATATTATTGTAACAAATAAATATTATTTTGTAAATCGATAAATTATAGTTATACCTTTAATAAAAATGTACTAGGTTTTGTATTTGATGATATACAAATTGATTTAATAATACCATTTATCAGTTTAATAAGTATAATTTTTTAAAACAACATTTCATTATTGTTAAATATATATTTTATTTTTAATAATAATACATAATATTTGTAAAATTTCATATATGATACAATATACTTAACGAAATTTTACTTGTATATAAATAAACATTAAATATTCATACGTATTAAGTAGGAATACAAAACAATTGAAAGAAAATAGGTAGGTAACTACATAATGTTATAATTAACAATAAATTTAATATCTGCTCAAAATATTCAAAATAAAATATGTACTTAAAATATACAATGGTCAACGAATTTCCGATCGCAGTGTTTAAATGTCTAAATATTAACAGTCTACAGTTCGTCTATAGATGGTCGATTGGTCGAGTTTCATATTATAAAATAAAGATGTATTGAGTGTCTTCAAAATCACTAAATTTCCTACTATAATAAAAAAAAAAAAAAAAAAACAATAGTTCACACTATGCAAATAACCGTTATAGTTATATAAAAATTATGTTCCCGGAGTAGTAAAATGGGTATTCTATACCTAAAAGTCCGACGATAACTTTCAAATTGAACCCCTCCACTCAAAAAAAAAAAAATAAATAAATTCTGGCTACGTGCCTGCAAGTAGGTAGTATATTAATTTTTATATTACCTTTAGAAGTAGAACATGTAGCACTTTCAGACATTAATTGTAAGCTTGATAAATTCTGATTTTAAACTCCAAAATAAGGAACCTACTATTTAGAACAATACACACATTAGTTTTTTTAGTTGTACTGGTACCTAGTTGTTTATTATTATTCATTAACTACCAGAATTTCTAGGACAGATGATGTGGTTAGGACTAATGTAGATAAAGGTTGCAGGTTTGTATACGACTGTTCTTATACATTTTGTACATTATTACTATTATATTGTCTATTGGATATAACAGATACAATCGTATAACCTGTATCTTCTATGGACATTAAACCAACAAATAAAGTGAATTAATGAAATTGTATTATACAACTTGAACCTACTGTAAATATTGGTATGTACATCAAAATATATATCACAATATGCAAAGTAACACATCAACTTCTACATTTATGTCACAACTCGCAGATATATTAATATAATTATTAAATTATACATATCATTTTTAATTATTGGTGTTTAAAAAAAAAATATTAAATTTTGTACCTAAAATTTTTCTTCTAAATGGGAAACTTTTCAAAAAGTCATAATTTTGGTATACTACCTACCATAAATAATAAATAAAACCTTAAAAAAATATTTCCTTTAATATATATATATATTTATTTATTATAAACATAGATTATATTGAAGAATATAATATAGATATAAACGAGAGAAGTATTTTATATTATATTTGTATCTTAACAACCTTTTACTGTTTTACTTTTTCCAATAGCAACCTATATATTTTTAAACTATTTATATATATAATTATTATATAAAACTATATAAACTTATATTAGTTTTATAGGAATAAATATTAAAAAATTAAAATGTCGATCGAAAATAAGGATTTTCCCAAACCACAGTAGGTATTCAAAATGTTTACGGACAACTCAATCAACGAAGGACAAAAAAAGCTTTTTTTGTCTGTATAAAACTAGTCACAGACAACCGCCTTGAAAATTATATTTAACTGTAGTTAGGTATAGGTATATGCATTTTTAAAATGAAATTATGAATAGGTACTTATTTTTAGCAAGTTCAAAAGTTAATGATTATAAAAAATAAAAGGTTCATTGTATTATCTTTGACAATGCTTTTTATAGCTGTATCGACGTTTTTCTGCATATCATAGTATTTTATGAGCATACCTACCTATTATATGATTGTTTTAACAAGTTTTACTATTTCATTTAAATCACCATCTACGTAGGTACCTACCACTTACTTACGTACCTATACACTTTTTTTAAAGTGTTGTGGTTGATTAACTGATCGGTTATGATTAAATATATTGTTATTGATGCTAAAAACCACTAGTTTATATAAAAAAAAATGTATTAAATGTTGATCAAATTTCGGAGGGAGTCGTTAATTCATAGTTATATCTACGTATGATATAAAATGTAGATATCTACCTAATAAAATATAAAATCCAATGTCTATATGCTGCAGTAACTCTATGACACAAAACATAATATTATGTCTTTAGATATCTATTAATATTATAAACGATCTTTGACAATCTAAACGTTGAATATATTTCAGAAATTCTATGGTATAGCTATATAAATATAACTATATTAATATGCATAAAAATTCTTTACTCATTTACAAATTATCCGATCATTATTTTTGGTAAAAATTTTCAATATCTAGTATCCATATAATATTATTATAAATGAAAATTAGCATAAATAATGAACATTTAACTACGTAAATATGTACACAAATTTCAACAACTATTTTGTTATTTTCAGTGCCAACCAAAAACTTCGTGATTTAATTCATTTTTCTTTTTTTGGGTATAAGAAACTAAGGAATATCTGAGAAAAAAATTATTTATCCTGTTTTCAACGCGACGTGGAAAACTAAAGTAAGTATTTATGTACAAAAAAAAACATGTCTATACTATATTTTAAATTTCACAAAGGTACCTATACCTACCTATTAAAATAAGTTGTAACTAGTGGCGTATTTCGTTATTATTTACAAATAAATGTGAGATAATACAGTAGAATAATATTAATATAGGCAGCTATAAAATATTTAACGCTCCGAACCACTTAAATGTATTTAAGTATAAAAGTATATTCAAATTGTTTTAAAATTTTATTTTTATTTTTCAATACCTAACCACTAATACTTCCAGTTTTCAATTAATTAATCCTAAACTGTATTTATATACACATATTATCACGGAAAAAAATATAGTTACAACAAACATTGTTAATTCAACTATAAACCATAGTAGCTATACAGACTATCTCATATAACATGGACGTACTAAATGTATATAGTTGATGTAGTTGTGTTTATTTTAACTACATAATACTGTTGAAAATTTTTATCGGTAAATTGTCCCAGAAAAATAAGTAGGTATCAACCTAATTATTAGATTTGATATATATAATTATACACAAACTCGGAAAGTTTATTAAATTATATAATAAAGTTCTAGTAACAATACCTTTTAGTTTTTCAACCTAAAATTGAATGTATTAATTTATACGTACTTCTCGTTTAGCAGGTACCTATTGATAATTAGCTAGTTTTTACGTGCAAATAAATATTATATCGTATACTAAATTAATTATAGCCGATTTATTTAAGTGTGATATATTGAACGATTTTCAAATATCTGATATTATTACAAAAATTCGAATGTTCATCATTTTTAAATTATTAAACAGGTACCTAGGTATGTATAATATACTATTATTACATAATAATGCTAACTAAAAATATAGGTAGGTAATTAATTAATGAAATTATATGAAAAACAATACATGCAATATATATACTTAGTTAGATAGGTACCTATCTATTATCTAATTGTATTTATTATACAAGTCAAAAATGTATAATCTAACAAAAACACAAATATACGAGTATAATTTTAAAACATACCTATAATATAAAATCCATTAGATATTGTGTGAAAATAGCATACATTATACATACCTACCTGTTTAATAATACGAGTATATAATTAAAAAATGATGAACCTTTGATTCAATTTTTGTATGGATACCTACCTAATGTTGCCCGATATTTGAAGATCGTTCAATTTATAAATATATTATAGTAATATTACAAATAAATCGGCCTTAATTAATTTAATACAATTAACCACGTAAACACTTAAAACATAATTAATCTTACATATAAAATGCTAACTTTTTTACCCATTTTTTCCATGAGAAAAACCTCTTATAGAAATTTAATTCCCCAGCCCGTTTTCTCCGGCACTCGATGCGTGTTCCTTTACCGTTACCGTTTTCAAACTCTTTTCCGGTCGTTTTCAAGTTTTTACGCCTTTCGTTCCTCTGCGTTTTCGCTTTTTCTCCGAGCTTTCGACGCTGGGAAGAAAAAATGCGATTCACAACTCGCCGATTTCCGTTATCACCCGAGACGTTCTCCCGTATCGTCGTATTATCGCCCCGAACTTCCGAAATCAGCTTTAGCGACCTTTGTAGGCCTTTTTAGACTCCACGGATTTCACGTTTCCTGGACGTTTTAACGCCCAACTGAACGTTTCTTTGTCTACAGTTCGTCCCCGACCGACTACGCGTATATTATAATATTATCTGTCGATATACGTAACGGTGTCGTCCGTCATCTGAATAATTTAAATAGCTTGATGGGAACAGCAATGAACTTTCGATATTGTTACGCCGGTTCGAATCCCACTCCGTCTATCTGTTTCTTTGCGACTTTTTTTTTTTTATGTAATATCCGAAATCGTTATATATTTTCCTATCATTTTTTTTTTTCGTTTGTTTGAATTAAAATTTTGTACCTACTATTTTATTTCATTAAATTATGCGTTATATAACATCCTGTGAAGAGTCCCCGTGTTAAGTATTTAAGTTTGTCCCGCTGATTCATAGAATAGATGCCTATATATAGTATAGTTTTTACATCTCATAGTAATGAATTTAAAATCGTAAGACTTCCGTAGTATTTTTCACAATTTTAATTCATAATTTATATCGATGCATTCGGGCAAACCTTTATTATATACAGTATACACGATGTTTAATCAGATTTTCGAACGTATCGATCTGACGACAATGGTTGTGTAAAAATTTGGGAACGAAAAGTCCGAGTGACTTCTTGCGAGGTAGATACCTATACTATATATTATATCATACATTTATTTTTATTTTATACCAATATAATATTTAACGGTGAATATTTCTCAAAATTTTGATCAAATTTATATTGAGGTTAAGTAAAACCTGTAACTAGTTCGAGTTCTAATAAAAATCCGAGAATAGTGAGTTCGATTTTTGGATTACTTATTTTGTCAACAGTGTACACTTTAGGAGTGAACGACTATCTTCTATAGAAAGCGAACGCCAGTGTCCCGCGGTAGTCGGAATATTTTTTAAATTAATTAATTAACAATAGTATTTCCGATAAAATACATAAACCGATGTATACGAATTTCAAAAGTAATTCTACTGATGAGGTGTTGTACTCAATAAAAGTTAAACTTACAAGATGTCACCATCAATCGGAGTTTCAAATTTAAAAGTTGTTGAACTTGTAAATGGTCTCGCATGAAAGGTGTTGCTTTACTTCATCTAGTATTTAATAATATTATAAAAACGCACGGTAAATATAGACGAGTAAAGATAACGTATACCTACGTGAAGCTGACACCACAACCACAATACACAGTTCAACGAAATGTCTCTAACAAGTATACCTCGGCCACACGGTAATTATTGTATTGTGGACTTTGCGGGCAGGACCCAGGCGTTCAAATTTCTAATAAAAAAAACGGATACATGACTATTTTTAAACTCATATTATTGTTTGGAATTATTTCTATCGATTTAATAAAATTAATTAAACTATATATTTTGATCGACTTGACCAAACATTATAGTGATATAAAGTATATTAACACATTTTGGACTATAAACTTTTTAGACGTATTGCTCGAACCCTATTTACTCTGGTTAAAATATGGTATATAAACTATAAAATACAGTTACAATTACTATTCACTGTCTAATTGATTAAATAAAATCCAACTATATACTTTTAGTATACCGCCAATGTAATTGTTCAATTGGTATTTATAGTTAGACCAACCGAAATAGTTTCAACCATTCACTATAACCAAATTATTTTTTTCCGTGATACCTATAATATATGTGAAGCCATTTTGTAGATATATTTTTGAATTAATTTAATTAATTTTTTCATATAATTCAGTTATACACTATTATCATTAGAATATGTATGTTTTAGTAACCGCACTAAAAAATTACACAATATTTTTTTAAACAATTATTTTCTAAACTATAAGGAAATAAGTAATAACCAGTTTTTTTTTCTTCACGATTTTTTATTCCATATAAATTATAAAAAAGTTCAAAAAAGTTTAATTTTTTTTTTTTTTTTTTTGCTGCAGTCAAAATGAACTCAATGATTGATATATTTAATTTTAGTTATAATCACCCACAAATTACTTTAATAAATACATTTTTTTTTAAATTTATTTAATGGAATTATAGGTACCTACACAGAAACAATGTAAAAACAAGACGGACAATCTTACCACTTATAGAAACATGGTTACCATACATTCTATTCTACGTGTACAAACAAAGTACGTAAAAATTATAAATAATTGTATAAGAATAACTTATGCATAAATGTATTTTTTAATTATATAAAATGCACCGAGAATATGGAACCGAAGAAATTATGATTGGTCTGGAATCTGGATACATTATAAAAAACAATTGACAAGATGGAATGTCGTTCTTTTTATCATAATATGAGATATGTACTATGTAAGTACCTGCGTATAAATAAAAAAATCATTATAATATTATACTTGTTTTAGTTTCAAAATTTACGTCTAAGAAAAATTTCTAATTTTAATTACTTTTTATGATTTTCATGAAATTGTATTTGCTTGAGCATAATATATCGGTAAAACTACACATGTACGAATATGCAAGGCTGGGCATTAACGAGTTAAAAATTGATATCAAGATAATTTTAATTAAGTTACTTAACCCATTTCTTTTCTTTGATTGAACTTTTAACTTAATAAGTCACTTTTTGGAAAATTTAACATGTTAACTTTATACAAAACTATCCAAATTATGTTAAATTTTGTCTAAAGAACAAGTCAAACTGGATGAAATTTTTACTTTTAGGTATAGGAAATTTTAATAATTCTACTATCTAGATAAATATATATTGTGCTTTATACTTATATATAAATAAGATTATTTATATTATGAAAAATATAATATTACTATGATTCGTGGCTCTCATTATGTTCGTAGTATTATTGTTATATTTAGATGACATATAATATTGTTATTTTAGGAAATTTCCAATCACGATGAGCCAACATTAAGACGGGTAGGTACACGAAAATATGAGGTAAATTTTAGTAAATTTTCATTTTACTGGCTCATGCGGCATAAGCCAGTTTAGTTTTTGTGTCGAAACTGTCGATATTTTCGTGTTGAGCTATATTTTTAATTAATTATGTTTGTCCAATATTATAAATATATTGAAATATCTAATAAGTACCTACTATCTGTTACACATTAATATTAGTATGAATACAAAAATATAAGTAATGTAGCAACTATCAGATAGATATTTTATAATTTTTTTTATTCTAAATAACAAATTTTAACTTATCACTAAGTAAAGTTACTATTTTTTTCAAAATTAAATTTTAATTTATAAAGTTAATAAAAACATATATAAGTAAATTTTAAATTGAATTAACTATTGATTTCTTTAAATTAACTTAATTTAATGGGTTATAAATATTTGTTAACTTGCACAGCCTTATGAATATATACCTATAATTTTTGTTTGGTCACGTAAACTTTACCAATGATTTTTATATCGAAATCATATCATACTTGATAAAATATACAAAATATATTAATATGGTTATAATATGAATGGTATAATATTATAACAGTAGATATTTGTTGATATTATGTCATATGGAATTTTATTAGTAAAGAAATGTTCGTAAATTGTATGCAATTTTTTTTAAAACCCGTTTTTTAGTTAAGTACTAGTATAATATGTATTATAAATAATCATTATCATAAAATGTTATCATCTCTATGAGAATTCCACCAAGATGTCCATCAATATAAATATAGAACTTTTTTCAATTGAGTTTAAGTTATATTTAGAGTTAAAACACCTATTATACAATATAAATTAAAAAAATTAAATTATATTATAAGTACCTACCAATAGTAGAAAAAAATTGAAAAATTTAAAACTAAATGATATGTAACATCATTTTTAAATTATATTATACAAAATATTCACGTTAAAAAAAATATAAATGCGTTTTTATAACTTTTAACTGAACACGAAAATATATGGATGGTGTCCATATAAAAATGAATAAGTACATAAACATTACTTTCGGGAAACTAAAAAAACTGTCAAAAATATCCAAAAGTTAAAATTGTTTATCAATAATATTTTTACTAATGAACATACAATGTTTGTTGTTTTTTCATGACAATTCATGTGGGTTATTAAATTATATAATAGTTTGCAATAAAAAAAAAATGATAAAAATGGACTTATTACATTTTATCTGGGCATCTTCCAAATAATATTCGAACGCGTTTACCCAATTTTGTTTTTCGTGTTAATTATTATTATAATATTTATATTATACTATGATTGAAAGTATATTTATTCATAATGATTTAGGAGATTGATGGCGTTACGTTCAATCGTCCAAGGAAATGTCAAGGACGTGGAGAAAATTTGTCCGATTTCACGGATTTGATTCAAACTCATCATGGAAATACTCAATAGTGTTGTAAAATGGTTAGCGGTATTATATTCTTCTTTTAGTATACTGTTGTAATTAGTTAGTATAAACACTGGGGAGTAGTCTGTGTTTATTAATGTTTGTTAATTAATGTTTTAATATTATATATTCTATAACTTTCATGATCTATCCTGATCTAGTCTGCAGCTTTTATGTAGTATTTCTGTCAAAGACTGTTAACCTTTTCATCAGGTTAATTTGTACCTAAATATTAGACAAAAATATTTTTAATTTTTAAATAAATATCTTAAAATAATCTAATAGTATAAACCACCATTTATTGTACATTTTGTTTATATTATTATCAAAAAATTCAAAAAAAAATTTCTGAATAGAAAAATATGTAGGTAACACTAAAATCGTTTTTGGAAAAAAAAATAATAGATAAAATTCAGATTGAAGTACAGGGTGATTCTTTTAACAATATTAATACAATGCTCATTATTTAAAAAGATATCTTCATTATGGAAAATTGTATTTTACACATTTTTAAAATTAAATACATATAAATATTTTAATAGATATATACTATTATTATGTATCATAATTAACTATAACCACTTTTAATTTTTAAATGATAACTTATATTTTAAATATCAGAAACGTATTTGGATATTATTTAAATTAATATTATTGCTTAATATTTGTATTTAGTTATATTCGTTTTAGCTGTATAATCTCTTAAAATTA
Organism: Pemphigus obesinymphae; assembly: GCA_025469235.1. Lineage (NCBI taxonomy): Eukaryota > Metazoa > Arthropoda > Insecta > Hemiptera > Aphididae > Pemphigus > Pemphigus obesinymphae. The sequence goes on along the minus strand of JAIPRL010002125.1, from coordinate 5,887 downwards.
GGTATTGATATGAATTAAAGTCATTTTTTTAAAAACCAGTTGCTATTTGCATTTACTAAAATATAATAAGCAATATTGTTTAATACTATATAATGTTAGATAATTTTTTGTCATATTATATCAATTTTCACACGGTAAACAATATCTTGTTTACCTATTATTCAATTTACCACGCGGTATTAGATAATTGTGTAGTTCATTATTATTTGATGAAATAGGTATTAAAAAATAATGAATTTTCTCTTATAAACAGCTAACTGAAAGTCCCTATGTATATTTATTTCACTATATAAATATTATAAAGACTATAAAATTAATTTTAGAAAAATCTGAATACATTTTTTAAATAAAACTAAAAAGAGTTGTCATTTAAAAAACGAACGTTAATAGTTAATTAGGGTACATTGGAAAGGGTGAAAATTATGATGTTTGATTATATAAATTATGATACACGTTCTCGCTTTCTATATATAACTTCTCTTCTATTTATCATACATTCAAAATTTAAATATAATATGACAGATGAGTATATTAACTATGGATAAACATAGAGCGGTGTAACTTGAAACGGTCACCTCCATATAATAATGTGTGACTAAATTTAGAAAATTAAAAAAATGAGTCTTTTATTCACACCCCATGGTCTTCTTCAACGGTTATTAAAAACTATTTCTATAGTTTTTTTTAGTTAAAATAATTTTTTCATAATTTTTTTAAGTTCATAATTGGAAAATATGACGTTAAACACTGATTAGAAAGCTACAAGTAGTTTTTTAAACAAATGTTGTGATTACACAACAATAAAATGTGATATTGATATTAGAAAAATTTTAGACCGATTTATTTAAACAATTTTTAATTGTTATATTTTCATTATTTAAAAAAGTTCTTAAAAAATACCTACACAGAACCCCTTAAAAATTGATGATATAGCGTTCTCTTAAGGGGTCATTTTGTTTGTTATTCGTAGAAATGTTTTTACTATCTAGTCAAAATGATTGATGTGGCATCCTCTTAAGGTAGTTCAGAATTTTTTTTCTATTTTAATATAATATAAAGATGTGAATATCAAAAAAGATGAATTTTTATTAAAATAATATAATATAATACGATTTTATTTTTACAAAATTTTTATGGTTGGACATGGGCGGATTCACCCATTCAAAACACCCAAAACACCCATTCCCATGTAAACCGATGGTTTCTATATGTTCATAAAAATAAGTATTAAGTAATGAGGAGCATAGGGAGGAATATTGAAATACAATTTAAAAAAATATAAATAGAATCAATTTTACCTTAAATAAGTTTTTAGGGAAAACCAATTTCAATCTACATTTTTGTAAACAAAGAAATTTTGTATAGTATCTAATATAACAGATGAACTAATATAATTTAAAAAAATGAAACCTATAAATTATTATAAAACCAGGCAATGAAATTATACACTTTTAAGTATTTTAAAGTTTTTGGTTTGCGCTGAAGAAGATAATATAGTTGTTAAAATACATAGGTATATGCAGTTAAAATTTAAAAGTTAACTAATTCATTTTGTGATTTAGGTTTATAAAAATAATTTGTTGTATAATTCACAAGTTCAACAGTTCATAGATTACACGATTTTTTTTACAAAAATGGTGAAAAACGTCAAAATTTAGGTTAAACCGTATTGTTAACATAATTATTAATTATTCAAATATCGAGAAGTTTCTCATCTTATAGTTGTTACTTTAGTGAAAGTGTGTAAATTGTTATTAGGTAGGTAGGTAAGTTTATCAGCTGATAGTCCTTTTAAGTCTTGTAAATATATTAAAATATTATTTAGTCAATATAAATTATTTTGTTCAAAATTATGATATGACATTTTTTAAATTTATATTGGTCTATACTGGAGTAAGGCACTGTTATTTGAAATCCGTATCAAGCCAAACATCATTTAAGATTAAAACGGGTACAAAATATATTCCTCTCTTATGCCGCAATTTCTTTATTCCTTGACATTCTATTTCATATTTTCTATCCGAGTTATTTTGTCGTAAGTTAATTTTATGCGTAATGTATATTAATTGTATATAACTTGTTTCTATCTTATTCTAATACTGTAATCATTTATATTATTTACATCTACTTAAAAAATTGCCGATTGGTGTTAATAAAATTAATATTGTACATCAGGTTACGGAAGAATGATGACGTTGCTGACGAATGGTGAGGAAACGACAATTCGTTATGGAGACAAATGTATCTACCAATTTCACCGATTTTTTTCTGCATGTAATGGAAGTTGTCGATAGTGTCATCAAATGGTGTAATGGTTAGTCAAAGTTTCTTTCAGTATATTGATTGTATACATTTAGCAGTAGTTAGTTAGTTAGTTAGTATACTACTCTATAGTATACAGGAAATTCAAATTTAATTATAACACTAAATATCTTGGACGGATGACCTTAAATCTGATCTTCGTTTATTTAATTTAATAAAAGACTAAGAATATATGTAACTTTAAAATTTTTCTAATTAATTTTTTCTACACATGCATAGTAAACAACATTTTTTAAGATTGGATTCATCCCTATTTTTGAAATAGGTTTCAATGTTTCTTGAACTTTTATTTTGACAGTCTTCTGGTTCACCTTTTTTATATATGAGACATATTACTGCTATCTTCAATTTTTTTGGTATTTATTCTTCTTCCCAAATTTTCTTAATTAGTTTTTCTTTATTTTCTTAATTTCCACGCGATCTCGTTTCCCAGATTTTTAGATGTTTATCTCCTATCATGTCCTCACCTAGGGCTTTATTATTCTTTAGCATTTTTATTGCTCCTTTACTTTCTTCTTTCCCTGATATTCATTGGTATTGTTCTTTCGTTGAAATCACGACATTATCCTGTTTTTGATCTTTTATTTCTGGTTGATTCAACATTTCTTGGAATACTCTTTTAAACTCTTTAGCAATGAACTGTTCTTCAGTTAATAATTCGTTATTCTTACTTATGACTTTGGTTTATATGGTTTTCTTATTTCGTTAGCTTTTCTGAAAAACATTCTCGAGTCTTTATATGATTCCTCCATTATTTCTATCCGTTGTTTTTCCCCCATATTCTTCTTCCTTTTTTTATTACTTTTTTAATCTCTCGTTGTTTCTGGGCTAGTCTTCTTTTATTTTCCTCACTGTTTTCCACAACAATTAAGGATTTCGCTTTATATCTTTCTTCATTCATATGGTCATTCTTTAATTTTTCTATATTGAACTTGCGGTAAATTTTTCATTAAAATTGTAATCCACTGGAATATTGTGTCAAAATTAGGGATTCCTACTTTAGAAAAGTTTTGCTATGCTTTTCTTTGTGGGAGGGGGGGGTACTCTGTCTCAATTAAGCTTTTGCTTCTACCAGAGGGTTGCATGTTTCAGGAACTGTGAGGTGGAGGTGTGAAGGGATTTGTAGTTTAGTGGAAGGTTTCTTTTATAATCTTTGAGGAACCCGGGGTGGGTTTATATGGTGGAAATATGTGGGAAGGGGGATGAGGTTATGGAATTTTTAAGTTTGAAGGAGATGGAGTTGATGTATTCGAATATGGATAGGATGTTGATAGAATTTCTGATGGTATGGTTACTAACGCAGAGGGGAAGATTTGTAATTTTGGGGAAGGCATTCTCTTAGACAGCTTCAATATGGGACTAGTTGGAATTTGAGATATTGGAAGCTCAAGCGGAGCAAGCTTAAGTTAAGATAGGGTGCATGTAGGATTTGAAGATGTACAGTTTCGTTCGGATGGAAAGAGGACTTTTGTTATTAATCATGGGAAAGAGTAGGTAACCTGCAGCTTTAATTTTATTAATAACATGTGTGGTATGAGCAGAGAAATTTAGATTCCTATCGATGAGAACTCCCAGGTATTTAATCAAGGGGGACCAGTTTATTGGAGTATTTTGGATTTTGAGTTTTGGAGTATTTTGGATACTTTTGTTAGTGAAGAAGATCCTATATATATATCCTAGGAATGGAAACTTGGGAGTTTGAATCCTCGACCTTTGGTTGGGTGGGTTTCGTTTAGGAGGAGAATTTTGACGTTGTGTTCTTGGACGAATTGTAAGAGCTCAAGGCATCTTCGAGCGACGCTCTGACTGTTCTAAAAGAGAATTCTGGTGTTAGCCATTGATATTGAGAAGAAGGGGAAGGATGTTAAGGATGGCAACTACCGTGTTCTTAACTTTGGTCTTACCAATGGATATATTAGTGATGAGGTCGGTGAGTTTTGTGATTATTGCTGCCGTGTCAATTTTTGTTTTAAAAAGTTTTGTTTTACTATGCATATAATATATGATCCTCTATCCAATGAAAAATTACAGATCAAATTCAATATTTCCATCTAAATTATTTGTGTTACCATTACATATTCTCTATATACTCTCTACATTATCTTATGTATTAAAAACTATATTTATTTTAATAATTATATCATTAAAAGTCACTCAAAGTGTTTTCATAGGTCACAACACTAATTTTGGTATAATAAGTACTTACAACTTATCATATTATATAATTATATTATATATTATATTAAAACAATATATTTCTAAAAAAAAAAAAACATTTTTGAGCAAAAACCCATACTTTTACACACGAAAACTTGAATAAACACTAAAAATATAAATTTATATCAGAAAAGAGTACGTTGCATCGCAATTAGGTGCGAGTTATTCGATGATACCACTTTCAACGGGATAGCATTAAGAACGACGTTTTCTATACATTCGCAAGGTTCCTTTTAGTAAGTTAATAATATAATTGTTTGTTAAATATGGCTGTACTCCAATATGCGGCCTATATGGGCTTTATGGTCTCCAATAAATTGTATTAATTACAGAATATCTTTATACAAGTCGAAATACAATATTTAGTCTTTAGTTATGCATTCATAGTGTACTTGTAAAGGAGCTTACACATCTGAGTGAGCACATTCAAGCCGAGCATGATGTGTGTTAATTTTCTCGAATAACTTTGGGTGTGCACCCATGCTCGGCTTGAATTTGGTCAGGTTTGTACGTTCCTTAAGAGGACGTCAACCCCGCATTTGCTGTCTCCGTTTATGTAAATAGGCAATATAGCCAAATTACACTACATATTATAAAAGACACCACAATTTATTGTTTTGCGTAGTGTAATTTTATTATATTACCTATTAGTTGGATGAAAACAGCAAATGCGGTCGCGACGTCCTCTTATAACGATACGATTTCACTAACTATGTCTAACTTTATGTCTCCCTTTACACATGTGTCGCGATGTCAATGTGTGTCGTTTTACTGATGACTGAGTTCCCGGCAGCTGAGAGCTCTCTAGAGAATCAACTAGATATTTGTATATGCATCATATACCAACAATAGAATAATGATAATAATAATAATATTACTCTGTGGTGAATATATTTTATATTATACAGTGTTTTATGCAGGTTATTTAGGTAGGTATATTAGGTTATAAGGCGAACCCCCAGCACAAGGTAACCGTTATCGGTACGCGGCGGGATCGCGAGTGCTCCCTCTCCACGTATTTACAAAGATAGTAGGCATACAGTAGCGAGTCCAGTGGCGTAATCATGGGGGGAGGATCTGGGTGTCGAATCCCCCCCTTGGCCTTTTTTTTTTTTTGTAGAATTTTGAAAGAAACAACAAAATATAAGTGTTATTGATGAAATTATCAGATAACCGAATCATAATCGGTAAATTTAGTCAATTATTTATTAATTAGCTATGCTAGCAGTTCATAATAATGTATCCATAGATCCCGAGGATGTTATAAATGAAATGGCTCTGAAACCAAGAAAAGTCGACCTTTTATTGTAAATACTAATAAATATCAATTATTATATTTACTTAAAAA
>JAIPRL010002124.1:0-65686 GCA_025469235.1 Pemphigus obesinymphae | reverse complement strand
GTTAAAAGGTAAATTTTATAAGGCAGTGGTGAGACCTGCAATGATGTATGGAACGGAATGTTGGGCAGTAGGTAGAAAGATAGAACAGAGAATGAGTGTAGCTGAGATGAGAATGTTAAGGTGGATGTGTGGAGTTACTAGAGAGGATAAAATAAGGAATGAGTATATCAGAGGTGGTATAGGGGTAGCTTCGATAGTAGACAAAATGAGAGAGAATAGATTAAGATGGCTCGGGCAAGTATTAAGGAGGGAAGAGACTGAGGCAGTAAGACTAGTAAGGGAAATGCATGTTGTTGGTAAGAGGGGGAGAAGAATACCGAAAAAGAGATAGGGGGATGTGATGGCGAGTGATATGATTAAGGTGGGAGTAAGTGAAGAAGATACGGGAGATAGAGTTAAGTGGAAGTGTAGGTCCAGGGTGGCCGACCCCAAATAGTTGCTAGAGAAGGCGAAGGAGGAGAAGAAGAAGACAGTAAGTTTATAAGTATTGGACGTGGTTCTAATAACCGCAGTCGTGTATCAATACCTATTGCGGCCGTATGCGCAATATAATATATATATAATTAATTTAGTGTATACCAAAGGCTGTGAATTATATTATATTTTTGTGCGTGTGTGTAGTTATATACTCTTTATTTAGGATAGATACAGTGGCTGGCCAGTCTGCTCTCTACCAAATTGTAATTTTTCATTATTAATTTTATTTATATACTTATTTATTATAATTAAGCCAAGGGAGCTCAACTATATATATATATTACTATTATTATTATTATCATTATTTATTTGAATTTGCTCTCGAATGTCAGTCCGCTTCATTTCAATCGAAAATATCCCCCGATTCGATGTGAAACACCACGATACGATTAGGTAAGACTAAATTCTACGATAAGGCGTGAGCGAAATTTTCAGATCAAGATAAGACAATTGGATCCCGGGACGATTGGATCCACGCGGATACCAGAAGTGTGGTTGTGATCTAGATGATCCCGGATCTACTTTTTCATATACCATTCATTATTGCTCTATGGCATAGTTCGCGCTTTATTTTATCTTATAGCGTTTCGTGGATGAAATATTATAAATGGAGATAGTAACACGTATAACAATAATCCGGATTTCTACAATCCGTCACAATACGGTTTCAATATTTTAATCTTCCGGGATTCTATCGTCCGTTACAATACGGCCCGTAACTATAAGTTTCGTGCATTTTTTTTTCCGGAGAATTCGGTCCGGAAGTATACGGTCTGCATATTTTTTTCCGCAATTCTACCGTCCGTACAAATACGTTTTTAATTCCGTATTCCTACTGTCCGTGTAATGACAGTCAGTGATTATACGGCCTCCTGTCGATACGTAGTCATACAGTTACTAGTACACAGTTACAAATGACGTTATTGATTTAACAATCAATTTATCCTAAAATATTTTTATTCATATAGTTACTACGGTAATAGAAAACGGGGAATCCAACAGGTTTGTGATTTTCTTAACGTCTGCCTGTCTGTATTTATAATTTATTGCTATGGTCACCACCAATATAAATATTTAAATTGTATATACGTTTATTTGTTTTAGGTGTTTATGTATAAGTAGGTAGTCTGTATTTACAGGAAGTTCAAAAATTGTATTGAAATATTTTATAAAATTATAATATAATATAGTTTAGAAACCGGGAATTCAGTGGGCTGGCATAGTGGACTTTCCGAACTTGTTTCATTGTAATTTTCGGAACCCTAAATACTTCAGAGGCTGAACAAAATGTTTGTTTTCTATATAACATATTTAATACAATAAATACTTTCACAATATTGATTCACGTTATCTTAAACATGTGTTAGTTAAATTTTTATTAAGATAATAATAATACATTTCAAAGTCACACAAGCGTATCAATGTTTTATACCTATAATTTACGTGACAATATTGATAATCTATACTGGATTTTGAGCGTAAAAGGAAGCTATTGATTTTACAATGATGTATGATATATTTTCTGTGAGAAACTTTGTCGGAAGAAGGAGTCACATAAGGACTAAGGAGTTTTGGAATATAGAAGATTTTTAATGGAAAATATATTCTAGATAATAGACTTATTTTTTTTCGTTTCCAGTAGTTCTCTTAAGCGTAATGGAAAACTACAGATTATAACGAAACATTGTTATAGATGAGAAAATTGTTCTTATGGTAAATTATTTTACTTCAATCGTCTCATTATAAAAGCCAACGGTTATTTTTTATTAAATATTAAAAACTATTTTACGGAATTTCGCTCAGAATCTAAAATAGTAATAATACACTATCCTGTCCGAGGACCGAAAGGACGGTATAGACATCTTCCACCGTCGGCTGCATCTGGAACAATATTTATTTTAAGTTTATATAATTTTTACAAACCTTTAATATAAATAGTGATATTAGTTAATGACTTTGTAAATTTTTTCAAAATTAACCTTGTCTGATGTTGCTAGTACCATATGCTGTGAATTTAATCGAATTACAAGAAAACAATGAATTTCTATAGGCACAAAGAGAAAAAGGTAGGAGTGGTTTCATCGGTGCATTTGATAAAAAAAAAAAAAAAATTGTTCATTACAGAAAAAAAATATTTAACAAAATATCTAAAAGCGATTTCAAGAAAATAAAGGAAAGTGTGTGTGTTCGAAAATCAAAAACCGTATACGTGTAGTATTAATATATTATAGTAAGTGTATTAATAAACTATAATAATATAGTATGACCTGTACATACTATATTGTGTTCTCATTGTTTTTATTTTAGATGGTATTTAATATAATATGGCCGTACACCGAGAACATTGAAAATCATTTTTCCAATTGATAACATAATATAATATATAATACAAAATATATAGATATACAGGTATAAAAGTGTCAATATATAATATTATATATTATACAATAATACAAAGATGTGCGTAGGTGTTATATAAAATGGAGGCATTTTTTTTTTTCTTCTTCTATATGAACAGAATGTATATTCTCTATCCGGGAAATGAACGATGCCAAGAATGTAAAAATGTCTAGGTATATTTCCCAAGGGGAAAACATTCATATCTCCTTAGCGCTGGAAATAGTGCTGGACACAATGGACTCGGCTATCGTTCGTTTTCATGTGAATCCTTCCTCCCGGAGGGATAAAAACAAATCGAAATTTTAAGCCCTGTACTAATAAACGAACCATATAAATACATCTACCCTGCAGTGTGTGTCGGACGGCTGACTGGAATTACGTGATAAAATATCATATTAACTGTACCGTTTTAAAGTAAAAAATAAATTGTGATAACAACCTGCAGTATCGGTTGCGTTTTAAAAATATCATTTGAAATAAACGACCCGGCGATTTGTCTATAATTTCATTTGAAATGCACATTTTATCATGCGAAAGTTGATAGGCTGGCCGGTTTAATAGAGAGAATTTTCAATACGATGATTAACGTCCGACACGATGCATTAAAAATTCACTACAGCGCATTAATTATTGACGTGTATTCCGAAATGTGCATTATATTTTAAAATTTTAACTTCAATGCAACTGCCGTGCTCAATTAAAATAAATTACAATTCCCTATGGGGGAGCTATATATTATATAGGTTCGTTTATCATTATTAGTATATATAAATATATATTTTTTTTTTTTTTGTTCAAAATTTTAACTTATAATTTCATAGTACTCCACGACTAAACTTTTCACGGCCTATCTCCGTATCAAAAAACAAAGGGTAGGCCGTAAAGTATCGTTGACCCGGATGGTCGATAACGAACATATTTGTAATGAAATTTTTCAAAACCCACCGGCATATTAATACAAATATTTAAAAATAAAAGTTGAACCAACCATAGGTATTTAATCATTTTATCGTCTCCAATTAGTTTACGGAAAAAATATAAAAATTTGGGACCATATATTATGGATAAGTATCTACAGTGTAGCCTGTGTTAGGGCCTTGTATAGTCCGACTTTTCGCAGACCCCACTGAACCGATAATTATTTAGAACTAAGAACAAACAAAGACTAACATAGCCCGAACCAAAATATTTTTATTTGAAAATGATACCAGACCAAAACTTTAAGATGACGTTTCACACACGATTCTGTGGGGTTCTATATTGGGACTTTCCGGAAAATTTAAGAAACATTAAAATTTAACGATTTAAAATTATTTATTCATGTTTTGAAATTATTTTATAAGTAGTATAGGTATAATTTTTATTTTTACTTAATCAGAATATTTGCTCAAGAATATATTAAAGCGGCTATCCCTCTATTTGAGCAACTGTTTTAATAATCCACTTAAACGGAAAGGGTTTAATTTTTTTCAAAGATGAACGTTGTTCATTAAAACCAAGTCCTGAAATCTAAATTAAAATACCTGCAGATCTGAACCAAATCTATTGAAAATATCGGGACCGAAACCTTACCGGAATCCATATTTCCCTTTCAAGAATCTAAATTAAAAATAAAACCAGGTAATCAAGATTTTTGGTTTTAGTTCTCATGAAAAAATAATTAATTAATACCTACAAACACATACCTATATTTTATTTGTGAGATCACAGTTAGAATACGGTTCTCTTATTTGGTTCTCAGATAATATGTGTACGACTCAAAATCTCGAAGCAATTCAAAATCGTTTTCTTCGTTATCTATCATTCAATTAAGTTGAACGCCCACGACATACTGAGTATAATGGTTTATTAAGATATTTTAATTTAGAATCATTAAACAAAAGAAGAGATTACCTCCACTATACATTTTTATCAAAACTATTAAATAATTCCATAGATTGTCTTTATTTATTGTCACAATTAAATTTTCGAATTAATATTAAATCTACTAGAAATATTGACTGTTTTTTAATTAATAATATTTCTAAGAATTATTTACGATATTCTCCTGCTAATTTACTGGTGGCCATAGGAAATACTACTAGAGTAAATTTTAGTTGATTGTATATTACATGTAAAAATATGTTACTTTATGTTTCTATTTTGTTATATTTATGAAAGTTGAATTTTTGATGTTAATTTATACTAGCTATCGGATTTTAATGTAAAACACAATGTTTTTTTTAGAAATTATTTTGTAAATGGAGTTTTTTTTTCTCCGTCAATAAATAAATAAAGAAATATGGCGTCAAATGTGCCATCAAGTGGAATACCGATTTGTTTTTATCAATTAATTTTAAAACATGAATAATATATAGAATATACTGTATCATAGCAGTGGGTACTTATTTTTGTAAAATTAAATAAATTACTTTTAGCCATAATTTATAAAAACGTGTCTATTTATATAATAATTATAAAATATAGACCCATTTTTAATTATTAGACAAAGGATCGTTCTCGGTTTAACGCAAAATAATTATTAAAATTATTTGTATTAATTTATAACATAATTAAAAATTTCCACCAGGCGGAAGATAAGGTGTTTTAAGGTTATGATATAATTTATTTACATTTTATTACGACTGTATAATATATTACTATATAGTGTCAAATAAGGAAAATGCAATGTTTTAGTGGCATAACACGAATGCGCCCTTTTTCATTTTATTTATTTTTTTTTTTTTTTATAATCAAGATATGAACAATTATTTACTTTTTCATAGTGTGCACATTTTTCTTGATGAATTTAAATTCAAGATAATTAGCACAAGTATCCACACAGAATATAAATTAATTAAAATTAAAAATTATATGATATCGGTAGGTTATAATATTCTAAACAGAATTTTCTATTTTTGAATATCATATGGCACAGTTATTAAACTCTGAAAATAAAATTTCGAATTAGTATTTATTTATTTGTCTTAAATAACAAACAATGGTTTATATAATGAATTATAATAGATAAAAATATTATCAGTTCCTAAATTATTGACGGATAAAAGATAAATTTAAAAATAAATATTATATTTTTTATACTGATTATAAAATTAATGCAAAAACCATTCAATTAAAATTTAAATTATTTTTCTTAGTAATTGATTTTTATCAATTTTTAATTAAAGCAAAAATATGGTGACTTATATATATATATATATATACTTATAGATATATAATAACTACTAATGAATTGAACACGATAATTTTAATTCTACGCGAATATTGTAGTTCTTAATTTTTTTTTTTACGAAGTCCAAAGTAATAACCATTACTTAACTATATTTGTGTTTCATTTTTAGTCGATAAACTTGATGTATATGATTATATTTCTAAAACTATAATACATTAAGAATTATTTTTTAAAGAAATACTTATAATTTATAACGATGAAAAAAAAATGACCAAGATTCTTTTAAAAACGTCATATATATATATGGAAAGCCTTGTAGTGATTTACCAAGTAATGTGTTCTCGCAAAACGCATTTTAGTTTTATTGCCTATATTTAAAACAACTTAAGAACCATAAAGTTTTGAAACTTTTTATATAGTAAATTAAAGTTGATGAAATGCAGAATCTTTTGATTAAACTTTTGGACGTTTCGGTGAAATAGTTTACGCATTATAGACATTCGAAGTTTCATGTTTTAAATTCAGCAATATAAAACCGACACTTATTTCAAATTAATAATAAAGTATAGTTGTGAACAAGAAAATATACCTCTCCTGCACAACAATGAAATAAATATTTGTTTACTATAAAATTTAAACAAACAGTGAATTAAATTTAATTAACTTCTACATCTTGAATTTAATTTTACTATTTTACTTTGATTGATATTTAATAGACGATAAAAAAATACTATATATTATGTAATAATTATTCCATAAATCTGGTAAAAGCAATATAATTTGGCTGAAAATGTCTAAAAATTACGTATTTTAATGAAAAACTGATAAGTAACCTATACTTGATTTATTTAATTTATATTTAAAAATTGATTATTTAAATTGTAAGTAAATGTTATCCATTAGTAAAGATTATTTAAACGAAATAAACTAAAAGTAAGTTCAAGATGTGAACAATATTAAAGTTAATTTGGAACCACAGAGAAGAGAGATGTGTATACACCGTGTAGGTACTTAATTCAATGAGTTCCGGAATACAGTGTTTTGGATGAGCACAGGAAAAAACCATTGTGAAAGAAACTTGACATTATTATTATAGGTGTACTCTTCTCGATTTATATAATTCTTGGCGTTCCATTTTCTGGTGATATACAAAATTGATTATTTATTAAAACGTAACTTATATTCTCTCTTTTATATAATATAATATGATATGACTATTTTCGAGATAATAATAGATGTTTAATCTATAAACAAACGATTATTTTCGATACATTTACAGATAACTATTTGAAGACTATATTTAATAAAAGCGTGATGAAATTTAATCAATCCAAATCCATAAACCATTTTATACGAATATCAATAATATCGAAGTGCAATTGTTAACAAAACGTAAATCACAATAAGAAGATACTACAGTAATATATAGAAATAATAATTGTACAGGAAAATTATAGTAAAATTCAATACAATTTTAATATTTCAGTATTTAAAAAAAAAAAAAACAGTAGAAGTTCATCTAATAGAAATTGGGTTTAGAACTCCTTACAGTTGATATTTCTAATATGTAACTTAGATATTGAACGATCTATCTACGTGCCATATAATATGTTTTTCCGTTTTCCTTTTAAATTGAAAAAAAAAATACCTTTTTTCCGTAAATATACGTATATTTTCATCATAATAGCATCATAACAAATAGTAAAATAATTTATATTCATAATATATTGTTTCATAAACATTTTCACATTGAATTTCTCTCAATAATATCATGATGTACAACAGTGTAACTACTTCGTTTTATGTTTACAAATACGAATCCCTACATATTTGCCTTCAGATATTGGTTCTGCTGTATAATATGTTTAATATTTTATTATTGAATCTTCGGATATCAGACCGTTATAATAAAAATATTTTTAGAACCAGTGTGTTTCCTTAAAGAAATCTTAAAAAAAAAGTTTGAATTGTCTACAGATATATACAAGAACAGCTACATTATGAGCTAATATTGTGACGACAAGTCTACAAAATTACATATTATTATAAATTGTGTTAAAATAAATTAAATGTTTTTTCTAAATTGATATATTTTCATAGTAAGAGATTTATACAATTATAGAATCAGATAAACCCAATTTTAAAAAATTCAAGTATGGGTAAAATTTTACAATACGTTTAAATAATATAAATTACGATAAATAAAACCATGGATTTTAGGTATTTTGAACAAGTTGACTAAATTCATTATAAAATTAACTAGGTGGCTGAAAATTATTTACTATAATATATTCTTAAATAATAAAGAGTTAAAGGTTACTTAATTAATTATTTTTTTCATTTAAATATTTAATGTTAAACTTTAAACATGATTTAATATAACTTAAATAATTTAGTAAAAATAATAATTTGTGTATAAGTACTTATAACATGTATCTATATTTTCTAATATTAAATAATTATTTAACCATTCCACTGCCGTGGACGTAATATTACATATTTTTTTATTAACCTATATAAAATCTTGGTATAGCGTGGTATAATCTCCGAGATCATTTCCTTATAACAAGAAAAAATAACAATTTTTTAGAATAAAAACCCGCAAAACTGTGTAAAACAACTAACAAATACCTACGTGTAGATGTAGATAAAGATATAGGTATAAAGCAAATAGTTAAATATTTTTATTATGTAAAGATAATTAAACTGTAGTATTAGCATATAAAATGTTTTTTTCTTCTAAAAATATAGACACAATTTGGAAGCCAAACGGGCTATCACTCTTCAAAATAAATCTTGTACTCTTTAAATAACAAAAAAACCACTAAAGGGTGGGAATCGCTATCTGATAATCTGACACTGTACCTATTACAACTAACAGGATACAATTCTCGTGTACACATACTTTTATTAGGTGGTAGCTACCTATAGATATATAAAAAAGTGATAATTAGTAAGTAGTAAGTATAATATACAATATAATTACCCGTTTTCGGAAAAGAAAAATTGAATATGGTATAGAGCTGTGGAGTTATACTGTAGTTATAGTGAGCACGATGATATTAAAACAACAACGTTTTATCTGCATAATCGATCACACCGATTAGAAATACAACTGTCTTTACTAACGTGCATCGCGTTTAAAATATAATATGAAAAATACAGTATCTAAAGTAAAAAAAAAGAGTAAACGTAGATACCACAATAAACCAGTAAATTTCGGACAAAAATGTTCATCTAAAATCATTAGATAAGTAGGAAGTTTAATTTTTCAGTGAAATTTATGTAAAATAATTTTACACAAAATTTTTTTATGGTATCTTGAATTCTATTTTATATAATTTTTTGTTTACATACATTGAACGAAGAAAATATTTTAACAAGATAATACGATGAGCGTAAAATAGAATGAATTAACTAGGTACCTATAATAGTCGATGTCCATTGTCTTGTCCATGATTTTTCTTTGTATCATAGATAGATTTTGATTTTTTTTACTAAGGTTAATAAAAATATAAAATTATTTGGTTCTATTGCATAAATCAAAATGTCACTTTTTAACTATGTTTAAATAAGATTTTAAATGTATTTACTATCATTATTGCACTTTTATTATAATTAGGTATACCTATTAATTTAGATTTTATCTATTATTATAATTACCTAATAATGTGAATAATTTTGTCATACAAATAGGTGAATAAATAAGTTGGGCAATTAAAAAAGTAGCTTGATATATAAATCATAAATTCGCTTTTATAATCAATTTGATTAATAAATATTAATCGTCATTTACGGAAGAATTACTACAAGGGCGGTCAAACCCTTCAATCAACGAAACAACCCACGCCACAGCAGTGGCTTTAAGTGGCGGAATCAGTAGCACACAGAGGAATATTATTATCAAATATACAAACAGCTGGCTGTGAGAAAAATATCATAATAATTGACAACGTATGTTGTGAACGTATGGAAGGTCGTTTATATTTAGAACCAATTGAATTGATTTGATTATTTCATCTACACAATATTACACAACACGTGTAAATGACAAGCATAAGTACCCATAAATTTTATTTCGTTCTGGTCGTGTTTAATAACATAATAACATTATTTATAGGGTGTACCTATCATCGACGTAATTCCTAAACGTAATTTCTTAGACGGAAAGCTTATCCGGATATTAGGTTTTGCTATTAGGTACGTTTATTAATTATGAATATTTTTGTAACATTTTTAAAACTATTTCACAACATTAATCCACTCGGGAAAAAAAACAATATATTCAAAACTTCATGAAATTCCGTATTGAGTAGGTAGTATAAAGTAATTGAAATTACTGGTTAATGTAATGAAGTTACGTAATTTAATCACATTCATTTATGAGTAATTACAAAAGTAATTTTAATAACTGTAACGCGTTACATAAAAAAATAAATAAATATATTTCATTATATATATATATATATACTTACACATATATGTTTATAATATTTTATATATTGATATTTTTATGATGGGTTTTTCTATATTTGAGGAACCTGTGTACCAACTGATAAAGAATAATGTATTTTTCCCAATATGCTACGCTAGAAATTAGATTAATATACGACTAATATAATATAAAATCATATAAACAAAAAACTATATTTTTAGCATTAACAATTAAGTATTAAGCCATTATAAATAAAATTCATCATACAAACCTATTGTCCACTAAATGTTAAAAAAAAATGGTTGGTTTTGAGTTTCTGGTTGTTGTTTAATGCCAGAATTTGACTTTTTAATTAATTTTGATCTTGTCATTATCATTTTGAAATATTCAGTCGTATTGACATTTGATGATTCGACAATATTAAAATAGAAATTTTTTTATTTTTATTAACTAGTTAGGTACCTATATATAATATACTTATTGCATGCAACATCTTGAGATTGGGTGATATCAGGTTGTCGGAAAAAGCATCAGAAAATTAAAAAGTAATTTTAATAGTAACGAATTACTTTTTAACTTAAATAAATAAAGTAATTTTATTACATTACATGAAAAATTTGGGTAATGAAAATGTAATATCATTGCATTTTAGGAATGTAAAGAGTAATATTGTAGTTGTATATCTTTTAAAAAGTAACGTGCCCAAAACCGATAAAATAGTTTATTCTCTGTAAATGAAAACAGAAATTATATTTGGATCATCACTTTAGGCTTTTTTTTCTATAAATGTGACAACTCAAGATTCTAATATAAAGGTACCTAGTTTTCTTGTTTTATTTTCTGAGGGAATTGCTTAACGTTTATTTTTCTTAGCCGTTTTCAAACTATTTAACGGTCGTTTTAACGTTATTCCGTTAGTCCGCGTTCCCAACTTTTTTCCGAGTTTTAGACGCCGGAAAGAAAAAGGCGTTTCCGAAAATTCCACCTCGCCATTATCAATCGACTTATCCCGAACTACCAAAATCAGTTTTGACACCATTACCGACATTTTTCGATGCCTTGGACATTAGATTTGCGTTTCTCGGACGTTTTAACTAGGTACTGATTGAACATTCCTTTGTCTACGAATCGTTCCCGGCCCACCGGATCATTCGTTCCAAATATGTTTATTTTATGTGTCAAGATTATGCTGTCCATTATTTGAATTATTAAAATATGAGAAATATCTAACACTTTATTATCTCGATTATGTAGTTTAGTGATTTAGGCAGCGTCATAAGCAAGATAGATAGATTAAACGAACTTTAGATACGAATACCAGTTTACATGTACAAAAGTACGAAACTACAAACAACATAATAAAATAAAGGTAGAATAGAAGATGTGTAGTATAGTAATTGTATTGTACGCAATTACAAAATGTGAATAAATTGTCGAATTCATCAAAAGCACACATTAACAGTTCAATCGTAAAGCGGTCGACGGTATGTAACGTTCGGATTTTACACAAACAACACCGTTTAACGTTTTCTGTTATAATTTAGCTATATTAGTACATACTTATATAGTATACGTACGCACGTGGAAATTTTCCGAATCATCTATATTATATTATGGTAAATCGAGTTCATTAGTTTTCGGGATATAAACACGTCTAAGTTTTGGTATTACACTTTGCCCATATTCAGTTTACGATATCCAACATAGATACAGCATAACAATATGGTATCATTAAATGTTTAATATTTATGGATTTATTTTTGCTCGTAAAATATTAAATCCAAATAGTCTTAGAAAGTAGGTACACGTACTCGGTAATTATACAATAATATATTATACTGTTGTTTTTAGAACGGGTGTCAAGCCTTCCCATTCATTATGATATGCTTTATACGAGAGCAGTTAAAAGTGTAAAAAAAAAAAAAGTAGTATAAATACTTTTAGTTTGCACGCAATATCAAAGTTAACATCATTATGTTTATTACAATAATTGTTTTTATGGTATTTGATTTTGTTTACGTTTTTACGATTGTTTGTTTTTTAAATAATTTACCTACCCGATATTTCGCTATACGGATATTCATTAAACACAATTATGCATTTATGCGTATCCAGCTGGGATAATTATATTGCGAGGGGGAGAATTTAAGCAAATGCACTTATTTATAGTGTCTTTGTTATTCAATACATGTTTTCCGTAACTTTTTCATCGCTATTCTAAATGTGATACGTCAATAATTATAATCTACCTATGACCAATAAAGGGTTGAAGGTGTGAAAAAAAAAAAAAAAAAAACCTGAGGTTCTAATTTCACAAATTAATCTTGTAATATTATAACTCGAGTCATTGGGGGGTTTCAATCATCAAAACCACCCTTCTCCCTAGACACGGCACTGTGTACTTGATACTTCCGGCTATGAGTCTAATTTTAATGTTTCATAACTCCGGGTTGGTTTTACACTTTTAAAACTACGTGACAGCAGCTATTACATTTTTAAAATCATGATACATCTATTTATGGTATTATAGTTATAGCTCGGTCACTATACGTACTTTAAAAAATATCCCACAAACAGAATACATAATATCTACACATTTCATATTGAATATGACCTACTCTGAAAATAAACACTGGAAATGTTACACAAGCTTAGAATACAGGATTTTAAACGAATCCGTGTCCAACGACGATCATATCTTATTATCAGAGTAGAATTATATTGAGGAGCATATTTTCGAATAAAAACAAACGGCTCTAAATTATCATCGATTTGTATAACTAGTGGTCCTCGGACTCCTAAAGTGATGCCCACGAGATGTCTGTTTTATAGCGTTTATATTTTGCGATAATGATCAAAATAAAATCAAAAATAAATAATAATACATTTTCTTATAAAAGATTTGTTATTTTTACTTCTTCAGATAATATTGCCATCTTAACGAAAAAATACAAAGTATAATATATTCAATCCGAGCTGGGGAAATACGATTAAACATAATCTTCGGCACAACAATGGCTTAAACACTACAAAAATAAATCAACACGATTGAGCATAAAGTACTGCAATATTTCCATATACCCATTTGAACGTCAACCGCCATGCATGTATGTAGGTATACACGGAAAAGACGTCATTTGAGGGGAGTTCTAACCACATTTTGCAGTCCATATATTTTTATATGTGTCAATGGCCAAATCGAATATTATAATTCTACCGATATTTTAAAATTTTAAAAAGATAATCGGGCCGTCGCAATTCTTATGCAGCTATGATGGAACGAAAAAGTGGCCTACTCATATACGCGATTGACGTAATATTTTGAATATCGACTTAATTTGTGAACATTTGTTGGTAAACTAAAATACATAGTTTCTATTAAGATCCTTCTTAAAATGGGTGTTAAATTTTAGGACGTAAATTTTGCATTAAAAATGTCCCGGTAGAACGTAAAATTTAGTGCACTACAAATATTTGCATCTCTATTTAAAAACTGAAATGACACTCCTCACACAAAGTGTAAATTTTTCGTACATTTTTATGAACGTAGTGTTTCACAACAGGTCTGGTGATATTTTCTAATTAAATAGTCCGGGTGAGCGAAGCGGATGTGTGACCCGTTCCGGTTTATAGATGCCGCCAAAAAAAGTACACTTAAAAATTACAAATTGTATGTCAAAATATTGAATGTGGCAACGTCGCTTAAAATATTCTGTGCTCGATCGCGTGATACCCTTGCAAACCATTAAACAGGTGGCTGGTATTATAGTGAGATATTATTTTGATTATTTTAATGTATTCAAATATTCGAGACTTTCACAAACGTTGATAATAATATTTATAATTAAATTTGAAATATTATGTTTTATTATTGTATATCTATTACTTACATCTAGTATTCTATAATTAATCTAACTATAACGCCATTCGCCAATCAAAAATCAGTACCTATAGCTAATAAATGCGGTATAGTGTGTGACAGGAACTTGTTATATTTATTATTCACTATATTATGAAATTCAATAGAAATTGTCTAAACCATTACAGTTTGTTCTTGATCAAGATGTTCTACGATATAATATTTATTTATTTATTTTAATATCAACGTCAAATGAAAATTACAAGATTAAAATTAAATATACATAGGAAATAATAATTGGAACAATAAAACCATGAATAACAATAATGGGAACGAATGCAAAACGAAGTGAGATTTCTTGTGCTGTCAGAGGCAACTCTAAATAAATATCATAATCAATTATTTAAAATTTCAAACATAAACATTTATCTCAGCTCCATATGATTTCATTTTAAATTGTTATATATTTACACCGTTTGACCTAATTTGGTTTCTAGTAAAAAACAATAAATTGTACAAAAATGTTGTTTGTGTCTAATATCATGTCAAATAATAATTATGATAATAATATTAATTACCAGGGATAGTTTATATAATTACATTGATAATTTTTATAAAGTTATATAAAACATAAGTTTTGTAAACAATTATATATAATATTATTAAGAGGACGTCGTACACCTAATTTTTAACGGGTTATATATAGGCAACATTTTTAAGAAAATGAAAATCTAACAATCAAAAAACATTTTAATATAATTTAAAAGTAATTAAAAATAGTCCTGTGTCAGTACTAGTTATTACTGTTACGTAATCACGACATTTCTTTAAAAATACGTTTACCCAAAATAAATAAAATGGCTTTATAAAGTGATTTTAAAGTTATAACACCTATTATAAAATTTGTTGATGACAACATTTAAAAAATAAACTCATTGGAGTTTTACAATTTTTTAAATATTAAACTCGTTATCGAAGGTAAAAATACCATTTTCCCTCACATTTTCATGACACTATAACTATTTTTTATACATATTATTTGATAAACCTCCGATGAAGTTATCTCCAAAATGTTGTTTTATATTAGTTTTATTATAGGTGTTTGAACTCTAATATTATTTTAAAATGCTATTTTATTTGTTTTGCCTAAACATGTTTTTACCGCTGAAAATCTTCAGTGCTACGTCATCTTAATAGAAATGATTAATAATGTGTGCATAATTTTGTAATACTTCAACAAAATTTTTAATTAGGAATTCCCTCAAACATGGGTGTCTATGGGGGGGGGGGCAAAAGTGGAAAGATTCCTCCTGGCTATTCTGTCAAAAAACTTTATTTTTTGCTTTTTTGTTGTTTTCTAAAATAATTCCTCTAGATTAATGACATTTTTCTTTCACTCCGCCCCGTTCTTAGATTATAAAAAAATCATTTAGATGGACGCCATTGCGCTCAGTTCACTTGCGTGGGATCGAGAATCAGGATATATTTTAAGAATAAAGAATAATATAATATTATGATATAGTCTAATAATTCTTAATATTTTAAAAATAATTACTTATTTTAAAATATATTATAATTATACAATACAATAATATTGTATGATAAATTATTAATGATAAATACATAATTTAAGTTCATGGTGTATTAAAATACCTATATATTGGTGACTAACGAAAAATTAAACAGGATTTTTCACATTTTGATGAAGCTACCTCTATTTATAACAGAACACAGATAATTTTTTTTAACGATAAGTATGTTACTATTATCTAAAATTAAAATGATAAAGTGAAATTATTTTATGTTTAAAAATCAATTTAAACATTAAGTACATTATTTCCACTGTCTTAAATCCTTTCAAGATTATTATTATTATTTTTTTTTTTTTGTAAAACCCACTGCTGAACTATATCACGTTAGCCCACACAACCACTGAATCGTACATTTTAAAAATGGAAACAACATTAAAAGAACGTCGGCGAAGTGACAAATTTTCAATGAAAAAATTCCGTTAGTATCTCTCATTTTTATTTACTCACTAACATATAAGAAATATAAAATAAAAATAAAATGTTGGTAACAACATTATCTTTAGTGCTCTGTGAAGTCGTTTTTCTTTTATGTTGGTATTTGTTTATTTTTATTTCTATACAACTGTCTATAAATTATTCTTTAAAAATCGGTAGTGAGACATCCTCTTAAGTATGATATATTATATATCTTTTTAGTTTGTAAAGTCACATTTACACCTGATATAAAATATACATTGCTCTAAAAATAAGTTTGGAATATTAAACCACATTGATATAATGTAAGTATGATTCATAACTTCCATAACAATCTATTTAAGTATCTCCATATTTAATTGATATTTTAGAATGCAGTTTTTTTTCTACAGTAGATAGTCTACAAGAAAAAATAAAATGTCACGACATAAATAATATACTTTATTTTTAAACACATACAAGGGTTACATATTAGTATAAAATATTTTTGTTAATTTTGTATTTTTAAATAGTAATTTTGTTAACCTTGTGTATTTATTCAATTGAAAAATATTGTATTCAAATTAAATTATAACCATAGTTTAAATGAATTACTTATATTAGTTATAAATTTAAATACTCAATTATAAAATATAAGTTAGAACGTTAATAGTTGATTCTTTTTGAATTTTTAAAACAGTTGAATCGCTGGTTTTCAAATATTTATAATTTGAATCAGTCCTTAATGGTCCACTAGAAATTAGAGTATTTTATGAAATATTATGAAAAGTCGGGTTTAAAATAAATTTGATATTAATAAATGCTATTAGTTTTTGTGCTTGAATAATATTTTTTTGTTTATTTGAAATATGAGGTGAATAAAATGAACATTTCGAAAATCATAAAATATTTTCGACATTTTCGACATAAAATTAGAATTTTTTAACAGAATATAGTTTTAAAAAAACCCCGCATATAAAAATATTGTTTCTTTTTTTGCGCAGAAACTAATAATGTTATAAGAAATAATTTATTATATAAAGGTATAATATACAGTAGTCGATTTAATTTGTATTTATATGATCTCTAGTAAATTTGATTATATAACATTAACCTCGAACTTACCTATATACGCGTGTACCGGGAAAGCAGAAGAGTCTGATTCCATTTTTCTAATTTTCCAGGAGAGATAGAAACGAAAAATTTGTCATCAAAATAATAACTGAAATGGTATATATAACATCCAAGATTTTTATCCAATATTATCATTTTTATTTGTCCCTTAAAGATACTTTTTGATCATTTTATTAGATTATTAAATTATGATTTTATCGATTTTAATGATACAAATTTACAAGCGTATAGGATTTAGTACACTTTTATTTTCGTTTTCGTGGATACTTGGACATCGATTACTGTAATTTAGGTGACATATCCCCTATTCGATGTAATTAACACTTTGATACTATTTTGTATTTACTAAACATAAATCAATTTCAAAACGGACACAGGAAAGTTTTACGGAAATCAGCATACGGGCAAAGACGGCATTTTTATTACAGGATATTAGTAACGGTCGTGTTTGTCTGCACGGCTTTTAATGCACGCACAGAGTGTCCATGAGTAGGTATACGAATTATAATATGCATGGCATTTCAGAACGGTTGTGACGTAAAACTTCCTACCACTGTGAATACACTTGAACGTCTAATAAATGAATACATATTGCCTGGTAAATATTTCCAAAAACCACACGCCTACATTTAAGTACTCGTGTTAACTAATTTTACGACCAAACACGTAATTTATTCACACGTCTCGGGGAAATATTTTCGAAAACTTTAACGCTCAAAGAGGATATATTACATTATTATATTATGCGTAAACAGACTGAAGGGGATATTTGCATAATATTTTGTAGTCTGTCCCAATTACAAGCCACCGTTTTATAAATGTCTATCAAATTAAAGGGACATGGATGGTCGTCTTAGATTTAATTTCTTTTAGGAGTTTTTTTTTAATCATTATTATTATTTAATCGTTTCTATTTTTAAGCTTGTATATAGACTGTACACGTAATTTATTTAATTAATTATCGGACAGAGATCAAAAGTAAGTAAAAAATAAAAAAGATGAATAATAATACAAATTAAATACAATTAAATACCACCATAACTAGACATTTATAAAAACATATAACTAATACTAATAATTAAAAAGGTTAGAATTCTCGTTTGCATCATTCGATTTAAAAAATGGTTCCAACTGTAATTAGTTGAACGGAAAGGAATATTAAAGAGAACTCGAAGTCGAGTACAACAAGAAGAAACTTTGAAATTAAACTGCGAAAAAAGAGTGAACACATTGGCACAACCATAAACCGACTTTTGTAGACATTTTAAGTTCGTTTGTTTGCCAAATAGTCAAGGCAATGTTTACGCATAATAGAAAGGTAATCGTGTTGAGAACGTTGAATTTTTGATACATATGTCACAGATGATAAAATAAATGTTAATATCTGCTTTAAATGAAAAGAGTTTTTGTTGTAAATGGATCCTACAGAATAGAAGCATACTCTAAAAGTGACCGAACCAGAGAGCAATAAATTGTTTTAAACGAGGAAACCAAGCGTTTTACAAGCCCTTCATAAAATATGGTATCGACGTGTAGTCTGAATTGACATTAAAAAGGACTCTTAGGCTCTTATAAAGCTTTAGCTATGCTGGAACTGTTAATTATGTACTTACGACAAATGGTAAATATTAAGCAACAATCCAATATAACTAGATCACGAAAATATCGTTTTGAGTTCGTTATAAAGACCTGTATAGTCAGCCCCAGTCACAATTTTACATTATAGATTTGAATCATCTTGGAAACATAAGGAATTTTGGAGTTATAAAATGAGATAATAAGTCATTTTTCGTTACACGTTTCAGCAGGCGATAAATTATTATTAGGCGATTATATAGGTGAATTTTTTTTTTCAATTTTCAATGAACCACACTCAAATTTTGTTGCAAAATATAAAAAAAGTAATGTGTGTGTAATTTTATGATAATAGTTCAGATTTAAGTTGTTTCTCATGTAGTTTAAATTGTCAATAAAGGATTGGCTTTTAAATCTTTGACATAATATATCACAGGAAATATTTTAAATTATCGAAAAGTTTAAATATCATAATTTATAAAAAATGTAAGTTTTTAAATAAATATTTATTTCAAAAATTCTATAACGTTCACCATTTTTTTAAAAAATCGCTATTTCTGGTTACTTGTAAATTGTTTCTATAAGTACCTACATATTTTGTATAATTGTATTATTTATTTATATATTTGCAACAATATTGGTGTACAGTATAAATTTAAAGATATTTATATCTTTAAATATCTTAAAATACTAGTACTTAAAGTAGTACTTAAAATAACTTAAAATAGTTATTTTGAATAAAATAAAAATCTATTAGATAGACAGTAAATATTTCTAACAAAAACCACGAACAATTACTTGGTATACCAAAATTATATTTAGAAACAAGAGAAGAACAGGCTGAAAATTTGTATAAATTACTCGAAGAGTAGTGTTTTAAAGACTTTTTTGTAGCTATTTGTTGTGATACTACGTCTTTAAACATCGGAAGACTAAAGGTATATAATATATATATTATTTACACAGCATCTAGAAAAATATTTATTGTATTTATTATGTCGATATTATATTTATGAACTTGTTTTAAGAAGCGTCTTAATAATAATAAATTTATCCAAATATTAAAATTTTTTTTAAATTTCAAGATAACTGAAGTAAAATAGATATATACAGATAAAATTAATCGCGGAATAGAAGATGAAGTTGTTTGCCAAAATTAAAATAATGTTCAACTATGTGTTTTAGATTTTGCTTTAGTGTGAATGGAAAGAAGTTTAAAAAAGATTACAGAGTTGTTAGAGTTCTGTATAATTTTTCTTGGAAGAGTTCTGCGTTGTGGTAAAAAATTTTCAGTTAAAAGAGCATCCATTACGCTGGAAGGATGTCTAAAGCAATATATTGCTTAAAAATGTATACATTTTTAGAAAGCAATTTCATATTAACACAACTCAAGAAGAATCCTGTAGTGATACTTGCATTTTCATAATTTCTATTTATATTGAACAATGGTTTCGATCACATGTTGCAATTGAAGTACCATACCAAGGTATTTCATTTATTCAGTCTTTAATTGAATATGAAAATATATATAAATAAATTTTAAAAATCGCATTAAGAAAATTTTGTGATCACTTATGGTACTTACACCCTGAAATGGCAACCTTTACATTTTTTTTTATTAAAAAATGTCTACATCGTTAAAACTAAAATGGTAGAATAACTTAAAAATGCAGACTAATTCAATGAAAATATGACTAAGAGTGTATGTTATCCTTATATTTAATAATCTGGCATTTCTTAAAAATAAATAAATTTACGATTTTATCAACAGTTCAACAGTTCGTCAGTGAAATTATTTGAATATTTTAATATTAATATAGATTTTCTCAAACAAAAAGCAGCAGCATGGTACGCAAATTATAATTACCAAAAGAGAATATGAGTTCTTAATCATATATTTTATAATTAATAAATATTAAAGTCGTTTATGATGAAGCTAAGCGTAGAATAACATTTATTAACAATTTCAATGAAAAAATATCAAAGGACAAAGATCAAAACCAATTTATCTTGCAGACAGTATATGATTATTTATTATTAAGATCAATATTTCGACGAAAAACACAGTACACTTATAAATGAAAAGTAATTATTTTTATGTAATTAATTATAAATTAATATATATTATTATAATAAAATATTAAAATCGAATTTATGTTATTTTGTTTTATTTGGAATAACTATAAATATTTTTAAACTTACATCATATAATAATGTTGTTGCAAATAAATAATACAAAATATATATTTATAGAAATAATTTACTAGTAACCAAAAAAAAGATATTTTTGAAAAATCTATAAAATTGAATGTACTTTAAATTTTTTTAGAAAATAGTTAAAGGTATAAAATTTTTCAAAAACTCATTTATAATTTGATAATTTGCAATATTCCCGTGATATTTGGAAAAGAACGAATACCAACCCTTTTGAGGCACAATTTAGGGTTCAACTATTATCATTATATTTCACACACGTTATATCTTTATAGTTTGAAATAACAAACTATAAAGTTTGTTTTGGAGGTTTGCTTATTGGAAATTTTAATCCTTAAATTTAATGACTACCCTAATGAACATCAGATAATATTATTTCAAATTAATACCTACTACAATTATTGGAATGATTTTCGAAATCTCTCTAAATACATGATATGTTATATTGTAATACAGCAATTTAAACGTACCAATTGATTTAGTGATGCTATAAAGATTCTTATGATGTACTTTCATAGGTTTAACTGTTTTCCACTAAAAAATATAACTAATGTCAATTTTTATATGTCCAAATTTAATTTTAGTATATTTAGAGGGATAAAATAAAAAAGGGGTGAAAGACAATCTAAAGAAATTCTATGTCATATACATTAACAATCTACCCATATAATAATAATTATAATTGTACACAATTGTAAATAATATACACTTTTACTCGTTCAAAAAAAAAAAAATTATAACGTTAAAAGAATGTTTTAAAAAATTACACAATAATTCAAAGTTTTTAGAACTTTATTTTTCTGGATTTATATTATTCTTGAGAAAATTTAAAATATTTAATTTAAGTGATCAGAAATGGTATTTTATTAAGTAGTTATGTATAGGAAATTTAATGAAATATGTTTGTAGACGAAATGTGGTATGTGTGTTTTTTATAATAATTATAGTGTGTATCACTCCTTAATGGCTTATACAACCTATTATCTGTTATTATCATAGGTGCATGCATAAATCCACTCTAAAATATTTTGGACTACTCTTGAAAATTATAAAAGAAAAACTGAACTATAAATAAAAATACTACAAGTATTTCAATTTTAATTTTAAAACTAACTAGATAGATAGTGTTTGTTAGGTTATGTAAGAATTTTTGAGTGAAATGAGAAAGATATTAAAATTATGTTTATTTTTTTCTCTTTTTTTCAATCAAAAAAATGTATTCAATCATTACATGTGTATCCAATTTATATTATTATTCGACTATATTAAAAGCACGTGTCTTTGAGATAACTCGCACTTTCTAAATTTTCAAAAACGCTTATTAATGTTTTAATCTGGTATTCAGTCTGTATGTAAAAATCCTTAGTCGTCTTTTGTTCGATCCAATTTGCAAAGGATTACTATTCCCCGGGTTAGCGTTCGTTTCATTGAGGCGTAATGTCTGATCCATGCAATTGCAGTATACAATGGCATAACGACCCAATACATACTGATAGAGTGACCTAGCCGTTTCAAAATAAGATACATTGACGAAATCAGTCATTTGTGCATGACTTTGATCATGAATCTAATAAGAAATTATTCTAATGAAAAATAAAGTTTCTGCAAATAAACGGAAAAAGTTTATACTTAATAACAAGTTAGGAAAGCCCACTTTTTTCGCAGAAATTCCCGGTTTTTCGTCCACGAATAATATCTAACTCCCCAGTCACCTAATCAACCATCGTAACTATATACTTTCAACCTAGGAGAGACAGCTGATTGGACGGATGGATAGATATATAGACGGACAAAATGGGGAAAAAAGGTATTAAAAACTTATGCTTAAAAACCGAATACACTATATGGACCTCCACGTAATTAGTGCCAAGTAAATTTACCAAAATATCCTAAATTTAGTTATAATCTACGTTATGGAAATCGTTACACATAACTGTTTGTTATTTATTATGTAAATTCATAGAAAAAAAAATCATATTTAAATATTTTTATATTTTAATGTTATAAACTAATGCACACAAATTAAAGAAAAATATGGTTCATAAAAATATGGTACCGCTGAGGGTCCATTCCATGTTCAAAGTGCCCCATTTAATATACCACTGGAATAGCCATTCCTATATTATAGTTCTCGATTATTGTATAGATATCTAGTTTTTAGCAATTAACACCATTCGGTATAAAAAAGATTGCATTGGCACTGTTTTAATTAAAATTTTAATTGAATTGAGAGTTGATTTGTTATTAAAAAAGTTCTCTACCTATATTTTAGCATTAATCGTAAAATTACAAATGCATATCAAATACTCAATTTATAATTTTTGTAGTTATAATAACCATATATTTAATAAGTATAAGCATTTTTATGAAGAAAATAATTATAGAACAAAGTACATACACATAAGTCCTGTGTCTATAAATACGAAATATAACGATTTACCGTAAATTAATTTATGGATTCACTAAATTAATATGTATAAAATACATAATTTCAAAAATTTTCACTTTCAGTAATATTAAACTAAAGTTGTTTACATAATTTTAGTAGATTTTTATTAATTCAATCAAAATCTTGGTCGTTTTTAGTTTAGAGATATAATTTAAGAGTGATTTAAGAATAATTATAGATTAGTTTTACAAGCTGGAAATAAGTTCATATAATATATTTTTTTAGAATATTTTCATTGAAATTTACTATTACAGCAAATTTCCACTAATTCTCATAAATAAATCATAATATTGTAGAGGGTAGTTTTAAAATGTTGGCTAGTTTAAAACAACCTAAATTAGAAGATAAATACTCCAGAGTTATCTCTGCGGATACAGTGTATATAATGGGTCATGCATTTTTTTTTCAAGTCATTATACTATTATAATTCCAAAATAATAATAATTATATATAATATTTATAATTTATAATTCTCAAATAATATTAATTCGTTTATATGTTTGTCAGAACACAATAGATATCCGAACGGTTTACACTATCATCACCAAATTTCCTATGTAATATGTTATTTGTTTTGCAAAGATGTTAGTAACATTTTTAATATCTGTCACCGTATAAGGAAGTAATGAGTAAAAAAATGTTCACACAGAAAAATGGATACAACTTTTTTGTTGATTTTCCTTTCCGATTACCATAAATATTGAATATCAATTAATTATAGTAATATTATTATTGATTAATAGTTAATATTGAATTACCTAATTAAGGGTCAATTATGACTTAGAGACAGTAATAATTATTAAACAATGCGAGGAAACTCTTAAAGGTAATAAATTAAGAATTAGAAAGTGTAAGCTAGAATTGGAGTATGATTTTGGAAAATGGGAACATGGAGTAAAGTAATAAAGTTTAGTGGAGATAAAGTATTTGTGTTGAGAAGTTCGAGTATTTAGGATATGGCTTACAAATGAATGATGATTTCGAGTAAAATATGAAATACAGGATCAAGTGTTGATGAATGAAGTGGAGAGACACACTAAAGCTTTAATGCATCTATATTGTTAATTGCACATGATATATTTTCTGAAAGTATAAGCATATGATCTTTATATCATACGAAATAATATGAACTTCAGCTAATAAGAATATTACATTACAGTAAGAAAAGAATGGATTACAACTGAAATCGTCAACGTGATAGAGGAAAGAAGGAGATATAAAAGTTCGAACAATATAGAAGGAAAGGAAATATATAGAGTACTGAGAAATATAATTATTAGAAAATCAAGAGAAGCCAAAGAAAAATATATGGAAGAAAAGTGTAGTGAAATAGAAACCCTCATAAAAACAGGAAGTAGAGATGAAGCATATAAAATGTGAAGAAGTCTTTTGGTCCACATAAGCCCCCGAACAGGGGTAATAGAAAATAATAATGGAAGAATGTTATATAAACAAAACAATATAGTGAAAAGATAGAAAGAATATTTAGAAATCCTGTACAAGGGGGAAACACTTAAGGGAAATGAAACAAACGAAGAGGATAAATCTGAAAAGGATGATGAAAAAGATCCAATTATGAGAGAAGAGTTCGATAAAGCTTTGCAGAATCTAAAGAATAAGAAAGCAGCAGGAATTGATAGAATACAAGCAGAGCTTTGGAAAGAGTCGGGAGAAAAATTTAAAAAGGAGTTATTTCAAATTATCAAAGACATATATGAAACTGGTGAACTTCCTGAAGATTACGTAAAGAGCTTAATTATCCCCATCCCAAAGAAAGCTGCAGCAAAAAAATGTGAAGAATTCCGTACCATTAACCAGCTATCCCATGCCTCTAAAATATTAACAAAGATTATATTCAAACGTATTGAAGGTAAGATAGAAAAATCGTTAATGGAAGACCAATTCGGGTTCAGAAGGAATATGGGAACGAGGGAAGCAATACTAGCGTTAAGGATAACCATTCAAAAAAGGATTAGAAAAGATAAACAAATATTTGTAGCTTTAATGGATATTGAAAAAGTATTTGATAATATGAATTGGAAGGTCATGTTTAACATGATGAAAAGAGTGGGGATAAAACACACAGACAGGAGACTTCTGTAGAACTTACAGGATACAAGGATGAATTAGCAGTTATAAGGATCCAAGATAATTGAGAAGAAGTCAAAATAAACAGAGAAATTAGACAAGGATGTACACTATCCCCAATTATATTCAACGCATATAACTAAGAAGCAATAGATATGATAAATTATGATACCAAGTTGGGATAAAGATTAACGGACAAAAAATAAGTATGCTGCGTTTTGCCGATGACATAGCTTTAATTGCTGAAAACAAGGAAGATCTAGTTCAACTAATTAAAACTATGGATGAAACATTCAATAAGGAGTTGGACATGAGAATAAATGTGAAGAAAACAAAAGTAGTGGTATGTGGAAGAGAAAATAGAACAAGAATACAGGTGAAAATACGAAATCAAGGAATAGAACAAGTAGATGAATTTACATACCTGGGTGTAATAAGCAATGATGAGAGAAATAGAAGTGAAATAGTAAAACGTCTCTGTCAAGCTAAAATAGCCCTTAACAATAAGAAAACTATATTTGCATCAAAAAACATTAGTCTAAAAACAAGACAAAATCTATTGAAGATTTATGTATGGAGCATTGCTCTATATGGGTGTGAAACCTAGACAATAACAATTGAAGAACGAAGAAGACTTGAGGCGTTTGAGTTATGGTACTATAGAAGAATGTTAAGAATAAGTTGGATGGACAGAGTAACCAATAAAGAAGTACTGGAAAGAGTATCAGAAGGAAAGTTACTATTGAAAAACATAGTTAAAAGACGAAACGAATGGATAGGCCATATCATGAGACACGATGGATTATTAAAACTGATTATAGAAGGAAGAGTAGAAGGAAAGAACCATAGGGGAAGGCCAAGATTTTTCATTCAACAGATAATAAAGGACCAAGAATGCGACTCATATGTAGAAATGAAAAGGAAGGCGGATAAGAGAGAAGAGTGGAGGAAGGCTGCAAACCAATCTACGGATTGAAACCATAGAGAGAGAGAGTATGATTATGATAATTAACTATATAAAAAAAAATGGCAAAAACAATTAATTAGTTGATAAATTAAAAAATATTTACGTTTTATATATAATGAATAGGTACGTATCTTTAATTATAATATCTTATACCCAAGACTTAATAAGCTCTTAAATTTTGGAATATTCCTAAGGTTGTAAAAATAATGCATTATATAAAATGAGCATTAAAAATCCTAGGCACTGGTATAAAATACTAACAATTGTATTACAATGTAATCAAAAATGAATCAGCCTTTAAAATTAAATACAATTATGTTATGTAAAAATAGGGTTTAAAACCGGTTCCAAAGAAGCTTTAAATTTTGATAACTGGTAACCGGTATTAAGCGATTTTTAATCACATGTATATTAATAAATAGTGCTTTCAACATTTTTAATATATGAGGGTACCAATAACCGGTTTTAAACTGCTTCTTAATTTTTAGGGTAACAGCTTCTCAGTTTAAAATTAACTCTTATTTTTCATAACCAGTTAAACTATTTCTGACTTTTTAAAATAGTTAATTATAAGTTAAATCGGCTTTTTAAAAATCTTATATAAATTGTATTACTGTCATCAAATATTTTGGTCTCTGCATTCTTATCCCAGAATATTTAACGTTAGAATATTTAATTTTTTTTTTTCTATTTGATTATTTTGTTAAATTATTGTAATATAAAAAGTAAACGTAAGCTGTATAATAAATTGATAGACGAAAATAAAATCCCATAAAATACACATTTGATAAAATAAAAATAACATTTTGTAATGAATGATTGACAAAATGTAGGGAACAATAATATTGACGTCTATTTTTAAATCTTGGCCTTGATCTTGTTGTTATCAACTCAATCTTAGTATTAGATTTGGTCATGTTGACTCAGTGGAAGTCAGTCTTAGTCTTGGTTTTGGTCTTGTTGAATCAATCTTGGTCTTGATCATAGTCTTATTGACTCAGCCTTAATATTACATACAATATTCTTGCAGTCTTTGTCCTTTTTTGTTTTACAAATTTAAACAAAGATGAGATTCAATTCAATTCATCACTTATTCTAATAGTAAAAGAAACAATTTCAAAATGCAATCAATCTAATAACATTATATAATACAATACATCGATTCTATTGATCGGAACAAACATAATTAGTATACCGAAGTTGATAGTTTTTAATAGGTAACATCGAATTTTCGTGAACATTCTGGAAATAATCCGAAATTTATTCGTATTTTCAATAATCTTGTCCGGAAATAATATAATAGAATATTCTATCAACGTTTTTCTTTTAGTCTCGTTGGTAATTTTGGTCTTAGTCTTACTAATTCTAGTATAGTTTTGGTCTTGTCTTTATTGCAAGACCTATATGAATAGATCAAAACAGATTATGCTCATCACTAGAAACATCCAATAAACTCGTTTATAATTAATAATACATTTATACAAATAAGTCGATGCATTAAGGTGTAATATTGCAACAATATTCAGTTATCAGATAATTAAGACGTAAATGAATAAATAATAATCATTACTGCCTTATGAAATTATGAGTAGGTACCTATATTATACCAGGGCAACCGTTTGTTTTACGAACATGCGTACCTATTATTAAAATTTCGTTTTTGATATTCGGTAAATCACTCAGGCGTGTACCAATAAATCTACCTACCTACTGTTAACCTTGACCGTGCACATGTAAAATATTGCGCGGAAATCACGGAAATTAGAGCCGGAAAAACTATGTAGGGAAAAACATTATATTATAATAAAACAACGTGATTTATATTATTTGTGATATTTTAATAAGTCCACTCGGGACATTACCGCGTTTTAACATTAACATAATATAACATATAATACAACAATGTACGTATAGGTATAGGTATACATAGGTACGTACAAATCCATAACGATAAGTCAAGTGTCACGTACGCCCACGTGTTTTCAGTCGACATGTTGAAAATTTAAACACGTTAGTAAAAACGAAAAAAAAAAAACAAAAATTTACTGAGTGAAAAAATAACGATCGGTAAAATTTACCAGGTTAAAAACTCTCCTGCTATACAACACGTATGGTTTGTCTCCCTCACTCTTCCTACGTTTTACGCAGTATTTGAAAAATAATAATAAAAAAAAAATCGTGGTGACTACGGATTTTCGAAATTTTCTGATTTTAATCAGAATAATGTATTTTTAACATTGAATAAAATTTTCAGGTCTTATAACCCAAAATTACCCCTTTTAGGACTTAGAAACGTCAAAAACTAAAATGTCTATAAATAGCCTAAAATTGCAAAAAAAAAAAATGTTTAATCAACGTGAATATATTACTATATTCGATATAAATTTCAAGATATTAACAAGTCATTATTTTCAAAATTACGAAGTAATGAAAAACCTGGATTTCACGAAATCGTATTTTTCGTCATTTTTTGGCAGTTTTTCCTTATACGCATTAAAAAAAAAAAAAAAAAATCAAAAAATGACCTCTTAAAAGTACCATCTAGATGCAATTTGCAACCGGAAACCGGGTAAGCTTGTAAAGATCGGTGCACTCTTTCTGGTAGAAAAAGTGTTAACAGAAAAAAAAAATAAATAATAAACATCATTGTTAAACCACTAGCTCCCTCACTACGCTCAAAATCTAAAATATTACATCGTTTCTGTTTCCGTGTTAAATACTACTCGTATTTATAATTATTATTATTTATATACGTGGCACAATCGCAAAACCTTTTTTACTCCATTTGAATAAATCACTATTGGCTAACTTTTTTTTTTTTTACATAGTACAATTATTTTAAATACTATTTTGTATACGTATATTATAATAGGTACGGTTAAGCTCGTGTGTGTGTCTTTTTAATAATTTTTTTTTTTAACTTCCGTTCGGTCTCGTTACACGATAATAACTATTTGCATGTGACGTATACCAATTTCGATTTTCTTTGCCCATAACACGTACGCTGTAATTTGTATAACTATTATGTGTTTTAATGGAAATGTCAGGTACCTATTGACAGTTTTAGCAGCGATCGGTTTTAAAATCGCGTTTCGCAATTAATCGGGCGAGGTTTAATTATTATTATTATTATTATTATTATTATTTGTCCGTTCGTCGGACTCTCGATTCGGCGGAACGGTTGCGGGGACCGACGAGATTTGCAGAACGTTTATATTACATCCGCGGCGTAAATGTTTTAATATACTTCGTACACTTCGGACAAAAGTTATTGTGCACGAAAACAAAAGAAAATAGAGTTATTCAGAAACGATTTTATTTTTATTTTCGTAACCGTCCGAACACATTACCATAATGTCGTTAATATTAAAAAATAAAAAAAAACACCGACGTTTTTAACGTCTGCCGATGGTAAAGAATATATAGCTTTTGAAAAAATATAAAAACTACCTCTATCTATATAAAATCTATTGTCGACAGTTCCGCGCAATCGTGTCGTATATACACGTATTCTACACGAACACGATTTTGATAAACCAACACATTATTATAATAGGTACCAGCTAGTACCTACACTTACCGTTTCTCCAGACGACAAAATAATATTACTCTTATCGTGTGATAATAATATTCCATATTTCATTTCAATATATTAAACTAATGTTCAAATTTTATTCATGGAAAATTGCCGAAATGTTATAATAACATTCTCACATCATTAACTGTCCGCTTTTTCAATATTTGTTCAATATTAATTACAAATATTTACTAAATACCTATTGG
This sequence comes from Pemphigus obesinymphae, assembly GCA_025469235.1. Classification (NCBI taxonomy): domain Eukaryota; kingdom Metazoa; phylum Arthropoda; class Insecta; order Hemiptera; family Aphididae; genus Pemphigus; species Pemphigus obesinymphae. The sequence continues at coordinate 35,148 of JAIPRL010002124.1, read as the reverse complement.
CTCTATAGCTCCATCCCACTAGAAAACATATCTGGATAGTATAACATTATGTTGTTTTTTTTTTTTTTTAATTTAATATTAATAATATTTAAAATTTTAGCTTCGAATTTCGAGTTACGTAAAATTTAATCGAATTAATCGAAATAATTCAAATTACATTCTAATCACGTAACTAACTTTGATAAATATTTAAAAACACTTTACTGAAATGAGTTAAAATGAATGGTTATTATGGTTATTACTAATCATTGTTTAATCTTTAATTTAATGTTTTGAGTATTTATATTTTTCTAAACTTTTTCTAAAAGAAAAAAAATACTTATCCAGACGATTTTATGCAAAGTTCAGTCTATTATTTAAAAAAACAAAAAATAGTAAACACCACAACTTTATTTGTTATTTTATTATTTCCTTACATTTACAAAAAAAAAAAAAAAAACAGTTACAATAAGGTTTCTTTCCTTTACGTTTAATAAAATTACCTACTGAATAAATCGAAAAAAGTACTTTCTAAAGTATCAACTGAGACCATTTTTCTTTAATTATTTGATTATTACTTAAAAATTCTTACGCAACTCCTTCTAAAAATAATTTATATAGGTAGCTATGAATACATAGTCATCAGTCCATGACTATAATACCAATATATTACTTGTTTTGATCAGAATCTAAAGGACAGTCAGTAGGAGTGGAACTGTTGAAGAATGTGTCTCAACAAATTATACATATTTGGTGAAAGTGCAGTTGAATTTAATAAAAACCTAATTCAATCTAACCATATACATACATTTTATTTTATTTTCAATTTATAGAAATTTTTCGTTACAAAGTTTAGTTTTTCTTTATGTTAAAGAAAACTATTGGGATAATACAAAAATAACTTATTGAAAGTACCATCTAGAACGAATTTCCTAAAATTGCTTTTGATCACCTACTTTCTTTAAAACTCCTACTCGATACCTTCTGCCTAATATTTGGTTTCCAGAAAAATAAAATAATTAATAAATACACGTATTTAAATGCTTATAAAGTACCTACAGTATGGGTATTATATTGTTGGTATACCTTGTATTTTAATGGTTACGTTTCGGGAAAACGCACTACTCGAGAACACTGTTTTAATAATAACTACCACAGAAATAGCAGTGTATTCTGTTTTTATATTAAAAAAGTTGTAATTTAAGTTTTCAGCATAGTCTTGCTTTTGCCTGTACTGAACAATTTATGACAATGTTGAATGGAATAGGATTAAAGGGTATTTAAAATTATATATATATTACCTATAATTCGAACTTCAGAATAAATCTTATTCGTTAAAAAAAAAATATATTAGGATGATCATAATGGCAAGATTTAGTTTCATGTGAAAAAAATCGATTATTCGCAACACGTTGATTCCAAATATATTAATGAAGTAGAGCGGTACGTAAACTTTTAAATTAAAATGTATAGGATTTGGCTTTTTTTTTAAATTCGGTATTTAATGGATCATTTACGGCCATTAACTCGTTTAATTAAAATAACGTTAACCGGCAAAAATGTAATCTAATTTTGTTTTACTTCTAACTGAATTACGAGTGTATATTATTTCTTAAACACTCGGATGGCGCCAAAGTAGATAATAAATTATACTTTATTTCGAAATACTTTTCAAAGATTTTATACGATAGATCGTATGACGTTATGCACGTTTAAATTGTTAACAGTTTATAATATATTGTAATAATTATAAACTGTAAATATAACAAGAAAATTTATTGACCAGGAAATTATATTAAAACCATGAGTCTTATTGTTGTTCTATAATAATATTAACAAATTAACAGAAGGTTTTTGGGCAACATCATAGAGACCACAAACATATAAAGTGGTGGATATATCGATTCAATCAGCATATGCCTCTGCCAGTTAAACTTGCTGATTTTTTTTTATATAGATCACTCAATGATCAGAATCTAAACGTACCTCTAGAGCAGCGTTTCCCAATTTTTTTTCCCCACGGAACCCTTATTGATTATAGTTTTCCTAGCGGAACCCTAGTTTAAAAACAGAAAATTATAATCTTGTAGAATTTATATTTTTATATTTGATTTGAAAAGAAAGAAAAAATATGAACGAAAAACAATTATTTTACTTATGTATTAAAAAACATTTAAAATACAAAGAAATACAATGTAACTAAGTTAATAAATATTTATAATTAATTAATTAATACTTAACTGTTTTTATAAATTTAATGAGATGAATGAAATTTTTTACATATTTTCTTACAATATCACTAAAATTAGGTTGGATATCTGACGATTGAATGCGAAGATCTGGAGCTGCATCCAGTCTATTTATGTACTTGCATTTAGTGTAAGCGTAAGCTGAAAAACCAGTCTCGCATCGGTAAGTTGTCACAAAGGGAAGTAGAACTGTAATAGCCTTCTCGACAATTGCAGGGTATTCATCTTTAAGTCCAATCCAAAAGTCATTTATGTTGAAATCTTCTGATTCGAATTTTTGTTTAAGAGAAGACGAACATTTAATATCAATCAAATTCTCATATTCTGACACAGTTAGAATTGATGGTTTGGTATGATTTGCGAATGGATTCTGTAACCAGTTTATTTCCTGTAACTTTTCCGGAAAATACTCCTTCAAGGATCTTGTAAAACTTATCAAATGCTCATGTATGTTGTTTTCACATTTGAAGTTACTTCCAGCTCATTTTCTTTCAGAAAGTCATTTAAAATAGGAAAACATTCGTAATTATGTTGATCAACACATTCATTCCAGTAGACAAGTTTTTTTTCAAAAGAAGACATTTTGTCATTTACTGTAAATTTAGTTGTGGTTCTTCCCTGTAAGGCCTTGCAGATTACGTTGAGTTTATTGAATATATCGGCCAAGTAAGCCAATTTCATCAACCATTGCTCATCGTGCAATAGTTCAACAAACGTACTAACGACGGATGCTAACTCGATCTAGAGTCTAGAGTATATATAACATATGTGTATTCTATAGAGTATTCTATTGGATATCATAATAGGTATTTAAAGTATCTATATAATATCTGTGTACGTCAGAAAATTGTCGGAAACCGTGTCATTTACCGGAAAATGTTTTAGTGTTTTTATGTAGTAGTGGAATTATTATTACTTTAGCCAAATCCCTGTACTGAATCTGTGATACGGTATAAGGAATCGATGGATTTTTATATATTTGCAAACATAACAACCACCTTGTACCTTTCTCGAACGAAGTCATAATAAAGCCAAAAAAATAACGTCATTGTATCATCATCAGATAGTTCACCGGAACTCTAATATTATGTTGTTCGTCCTGAGGCAGCGATATGCTGCTTTTATGAACGGAATGTTCAGTGTGTTTCAGGGAATAATTTCCAATGGCAAAAAAAAAAAAAAACTTATTAGCGTTTATGGAACAAGTTTAATATGTCCTGTACACTATTCGGATAATTGGCTGATGGTGATGTAGTAAGCAATTGTGAAGTGTTTAATAATAAAATTATGATTAACATCAACTATTTGGCTATGGACTGATCACACGCATTTAGGAATGTACCAAAGAATGTGGAACCCAATTTTCCAAATAGCATATATGAGCTCAATTATGTAGCGTAATATTCTAGAGATAAATGAGATGGAATCTCACTGACTGATAGCTAACTACTCGGAGTATAAATATTCGTTTAAATAGAACCTCCGGGAAATTAATATCAAGTGTGGAAAAACTTTGTTTGACTAAAGTAGATAGAAGAACATGGACAAAAATACGGGAACCCGTGACCGGAAACATTGTAGAACTTGCATAAGGTATAGAAATAATCACGTATAGTCTAGATTCTTACGGAATTTACAAAAAAAATACATACATCTGATCGACACAATGTGGGCTACCATCTGATGAACGAGGTTCATATCGACGGTAGGCTCACCAAAAAGATGCGATACTATGATAATTTTGACCTGGAAACACCATCAGACATCATGGGCATAATTTCGGCAATGAAAATTTTAATTGGTACGTATACGGTTGTTTGGCAACGAAAAATGGCGAAGTGCGATAATGACAACTAAAACACTAAATGTCTAGTGGAAAACCCGTGTAAAAAATCGACGTGGAAACGATTTTCACCGGCGTTATAATGCAAAATGTATTCAATCAAAATAATAATTTACCGAGCGGGTATACAAAAAGAAAAATATTCACGAATTTTATTTTATAATTTTAATTTCTAATTTTAAGTCGTCCGTGCGAACGTACGTACGAGCAGGGCTGTAGTGGATTGTATACGGCGGTATATACCGTATACCTTCTGAAATTTCCGCATAAACACCGTTTATCATCAGATAAAGATCGTAAACTCTCCGTGATTAAACTATTTTATTCGAGGCTTATTCTAAAGCGCAGTTGGGAAACCTAAATGCATACTTGATCAACACATTTTTGAGTCATTGAATTTGTGTGATTTATTAATTATTTTTTTAAATTATAGATATTATACATTTATACACCAAAATAGAATAATTATATACACATAGATATTTAAAAATGATAAAGCCATTCTAAGTAGTAAGTACAGTCGCACTTTTTACAATAAAGGATAATAACTTTGTGTTTTATTCTTAAAATAATAAAATATTAAAATGTACAACAATTGTTCATGGAGTATTCAATATTTTGTTTAGAAATTTACTATATTATTATCCAAAATAAAAATGAAATGATGAAAAATATGTAGTTTTATAATCAAATAGGATACTGGTAATGGATATATTAAATTTGAAAGCAATGATAAATCATTTTCTAGTTATCCCGAAAATAATGACTGTACAGACTTGTACTTAATTTATATATGTATTTTAGTACTTTTTTACATCGTAGAATTTTAAACAAAATTTATCCATTTCTGGGTGATTATAGATATTATAAACATTTTTATATTATAAAAGTTTAAATAATTTAAAAAATTTTCCCATTTGTGTTTTTTGCTAATTTCCTTCTTTTTTTTTATAGAAATTGATCAACTTTTAGGAAAATCCTGTTTCTACAATTATTTACACACCATTTCTCTTCTCCAATAAACAAGATTATATTTGGTTGTATGAGTATGAAGAGCACAATTAAAGATATATCTTTAATTAATCTAAAATTTCCATTTGTAATGATTATACACATTGTTATTAGATTTATATATTATAAACTTCTTCAAAATTTTTATAAATATAATATATTTTTACTCACATGGTATATACCGATCATAGACCCTCTGTTTTTTTTTACCACTACAGATTTGCATACGAGAGCGTACGCAAATAATATTCATTATTTGATATTGATATAATTAATAGTTATTAATTTGATCACAATCATGCGTTTGCTAGTTAAATTTCAATATTATTGATTATTATTACGACTAATTTTGATAACACATACGCAAAAATAATTTATGGCATCGCAACACCTTTATAAATTAGTAAGATTTACAATAATGTATGTTACTACATATTAGTGGCACAAACTACCACCGCTCTAAATGAATTTTTAGCCGTTTTACTCAATGTTTATTGTATACTAACCAAGAGAAATATTAAAAAAAAATCTTTTTTTGGACAATGAAATATTTTGTAATTACATGATAAATTTAAAAAATATATATAAATGTATTATATTTTCATATAAATAATTTTAGAAAATACATACTTAATATTAACAAATTTCACAGTATAAAATTTGCAAAACTTTCAGTATTATAATTATTAAAATAAACTCGATTACTAAATGTACCTCTAATAATTATTATAGTTATTGATTCACTACATCATTTAATTGATTAATTTATACATTTCGCATAAACTGGGAGAATTACGTTTTCATTCTTTATTTAGATTTTATAATAATTTGTGTCGTAATTATAATTTCATTACATCTGTTGGTCAAAATATATAATGAATGGCTCCAGGGAATCGTTAGGGAAAATGGAATAATCACTAAAAATAGCGTTTTAGAATACAAATACCATATTTCACGTAAATAAAATAATAATCGTAGGTCTGAGAAGCATAACGCATAGATATATTTTAAATTCTGAGTGGGGGAACGGGTTATTAGTTTTACAATATTCATTTTATTGTAATTCATAAATGTGTACCTATCAATTTTCCTGAAGAATTCGTATTTATGTCTATATACATTTTCTTTGGGGGGGGGGGGAGGGTAGAAATAGTCGAGCTGTAGGAGTTTTGAAGTACAGATCTTTTATTGGTGTATAAATTGGATAAAGTTAATTCTTTGGAAAGGTAATTTTTCGATTTTTGATTTTCTTAGACGTAAAAAAACAAGCTAGGAAAGTCTAATTAGTGAATAAATAGTGCTAAATTCCCGGGTTTTAAATGTATGTTAAACAATGATTAAAAATATAAAACAAAAGGAATAATATCTACCTCTCTGGTAACTAAATGAACAATCGTAAATATGTACTAGTAATCTCGGACAGATAGACGGTTGTACCCAACGGGGATTATATAAGAAAACAAAACTACCTTTTTTAATGGAAATATTTTATAAATGTAGGGAAAATAATCAAATTAGGAATAAAGTTTCCATGTCCAATATTTTTTTTTTTTTATTTATAATATTATGTTCTTAATTTTGATCAAACTCATCTTTCGAATGCAATGATTTATCTTTACTTTAAAATTTAAAATAATAATAATAATACACTATCCTATCTGAGGATCAAATATGTACTGAACGAACTTCTGCTATATGTATCCGTACTTCTTTTTTTTAAATTTAGGTATATAGGTATATACCCAATGCCCATAATAATTTGTTGGTAGTACAGCTGTAAAATTTAATTGTTTTCAAAATGCTAGTAGTCTATATTTCATCCTGAAAAGTACTTTAAATTGGATCCCAAATCATATATTTTCCGAAATGTTTGGGTTAATTAATTATTCCTCTCTAGGGAAGTTGACTATATTATCATATTTGCAACACGAATCAAAGAGAAACGTACTGATACGTAACACCGGCGTTAGGTGCTATGATGTTTTAAAAAAATATTTTTTTTTCGATTCACATATATTTTTCCCAATATTATTCAAAATGTATCCTTAAAATATTTTGCGAGATCCTAATTCCTACCCCCTTTTTACTAACACTATTTCCATATATTTGTAAAATTAAAATAATATTTGAGGAATTTGGCATCATCACAATGAAAATTGTAAAATTTGGTTACTTGATAAATATTTGTTGAATGTGATGTATGGTGAATATTTAATGAATCCCTATTTAAATAATATTCTTTTCAAAAATAATCAATATTTATTATTTATCCGAAATTTAGAGCCGATTCAATGGTCACTGGTAGTTTAACATGTGATCTTACATATCATATAATTTTGAAATAAATATTGATGACAGTGACATACTATTTCATATATAAGTAGTACCAATGCTGAGCAAGTTAATGATTTTTTTTTAACTCACTTAAGTTAAAAAAGTAATTAGTTATCTAAAGTTAAGCTAATTTTTTATTCTACTAATCAACATAACATTTGAGATATACAATTAGAATTACGTATCTATTATTTTTTGGAAATACTGTTATTTTTTAACTTTAAGCATTATAAAATGCTTAAAAATCATTAACATAATATTATTGAAAATATTGCAATATTTTTATAAAATTATTATTAAAATTAACAAAAAAATTGGTTCATAAAAATGTTTCATTAGTAGGTACCTACTATTATGGTTAAAATTCTAACAAATGGAAATTGCTCACTGCAAATTAGTATCTATCCAAATTATTGTTTATTGGTGACAAATCTAATATAGGTACTTCTCAATTTATATTACAAAGATATTATTATATAATATATAGGTAGTCTTGTTTTATTTTAATTTTCAGAAAATAAATAATTCTTTAATATAATACTTATTAGAAACGACAAAAACAACTTTATTTTTATTCGACCATTTTGACAATAGACCCAATATGAAATTAAAATGTAACTATTATTTCAAAATTAACTTATTAAAAGTAACTCGTTATTTAAAATTCAATATAACCAAAAATGATTAGTACAAAAATTTCAAATGTATTAAAAATATTCCATTGGATTCAGATATGAATACTAAATATAATATAATATATTTTATGGAAAATGATAAATTTGCCGAATGTATCTCGGTGAAACCTCTATTTAGATTTTGTAAATAATATAAAAAATGTTAATGAATTGTAATCAACAACTAGTTTTAAATCTTTACTATATAGAATTTTTTTTAACGGTGTTTGATCTCTTTATTCTATTCTTCGTGCCATGCATAATAGTAACTATGATGGAAACGTAAAGAACTTAGGAGTGAACATACATATCATACGTTTTTAAGTAAACACTAATGAATTTAGTGATAAATGATGTTTTACGTATAAAAATTACAATACAAGTAAAATAGATTTTATTAATTTTATGAAAATTCGTTCAAATTGATAACGTCACATTAGACATTGAGTGTTCGTAAAGAAGTAAGTGATTTTAAAATTATATTATTTTCCTTAAAAAAAAAAAAAAAAAAATGCAATTTTCGATTGTAAAAGTGCTTTAAAAGTTTCAAATAGTCCCTCTATGGCTCTACAGGATACGAAATATACATAGACGACCCTTTAGACAATTTAATATTGGCAGTTAAATTCTCAATTGTTTTTGTAGTAGCCCGTTATATTGAAATAGTTCAGATTTCGAAAACTACTTTTGATCAGGCAAAAGTGTTCCAATATGTATTATTTCTGAACATTACGATTAGAATTTCATTTCCAGTAATAATACGTAATACGATTTTCAATATGTAGGTACAATGTTCAATGAATTTAATAGTCAGAGCACGTTTAAATTAATTTTATTTATATAGTTAAATATTTATATGTATAGTACATAGTTATTTCAATATTTTTCAAGACTTTAGACTTATATAATAATAACTAATCATGGAATACTTAATTCATATGCATTCAAAGTTTGAAAAGCTTCAGTGACTTGTAGCTGTGTCTCGACTACAAAATATGGGTTTTCGGGTACAATTTAAGTTCAATAAGTTATACAATTTAATGTTTACACATTTTTATCGCCCACTTAGATTTTAACAACGTGTAAATAAAATACAACATTCCTACATATTAGGTACATTGACGTTCCTATAGTAATACATATGTTATTAAATTATGTTTTGCGATATTGATCATTCATATTATAGCATATACATAGAGCAACTGCATTATCACCTTAGCACAATCCAGCGTGAAAATGGTGATACTATTTTTAATTATAAAGCAATATTGACTCGAATAACCATCCTAAACAAATATCGACTCGTCTGATAATATTATCAATATCAAGTATATCTATTAACAAAAAAAAAAAAAAGAAAGGAAACAAAAATACATTTAATCAAAAACGATAATTTTATAACTTTCAACATGAAAAATAATAATGGACAATTCTAAAAATAACACTTTGAAGTTTACAAAATGGATGTTAGATTTAAAATCTGTAAATGTACTGCATATAAAACACTTTGAGTGTGCATTTACTGTAGGAAATAGTGTATGTCAAGAACAAAACGCTTTATTATAAAATCAATACATTCCACAACTGCTTGGATCGGAATCGAAATTATCAGACTTGGGTAGGTATTTTCCGTATAAAATCTATAGTGGAATATTGCAAGGAAGGTTTTTACTTGTCGATTTAATCCTAAATCGTAATAATTAACGAATTAATCTAAATATGGTCTTAAATGTACAAACGCCATTTACAGGTTATAATATGCGCGATGCCAGTTTATGCAATTAAATATTGTTTTATGCGTATTTGAATAATAAGTATACAAGGGAGTATTTTTTTGTGCATTTAATTTTATTCTAAAATTTAAATTAATTACACTATGCTCAGGACTCGGTTGGGAATTTAAATAAAATTTCTATAATTTTTCAATGTTATTCATTATTCATATTATTCATAGATTGCGAATTTATAATGTATACATTTTTTTCTGAGTAAATATATAAATCATTTTACGAGCATGTAAATTATCAACTTATTGCATAATGTGCGTTATAATTACATGCATATAATGCTATAATACTACTCCTTTACAATGTACATAATTTTACCTATGTGATTATTCCTATTATTAAATATAATGTATTTAATATGCACATTGTACCAATATATAGGGCTTAAAAACGCTATATTTAGTGTATCACTAGACAAAATGTATCATTAAACATAATATGTATTAAACCAGTAACGATTAACCGTAATAGTACCATTAAGCAATTAACGTTTTTCGTTAAAAAATATAGATGGAAAATTCATTTTTGATATTATTAAATTTTCTTAAAAGTTATATATAAACTATATTATGGTGTTATTCTCAACAATATTTTGTAATGATTTATCGGTGTAAAACTATTCACTATATCTACCAAGAAATTATTTTCATGATATGATCGTAATATATAATAATTATTTATTAAAATAGTAAACTATTAAGTAGGTACCTATATCATTATGTTTGTTTATATTTTTGTACTAGCTTTCCGTGTTTTAAGAATCTCAAAAATACAACTAATTATTGGCAAAAATGCAGATTACTAAATAATAGCTATACTCGTTTATTTAGGTATCTAATTAAATGCAATATCTTTTTAAATTCCAATAAGTCAAATTCCATTTTCACATTTGTAATTGTATAATACCTATGGATCGTAATATGAATTATACGTGCGGATACTCCACGGAATAGTCGGTGGCTATTTTAAAAACTTTTATTATAGTGTGCAAAATGTAGTTTTTACTTTTTTGTCTTTACTTACCAGTATAATAAAATTATTATATTTTAATTAAATATCCACTGATACAAAAATATATTGTATGATTGAGCTCTCAGTAGTTTAAACTCTGAAGTGTTCTGAATTTAAACACATTTACTTTTAATTTTTATAAAATATAGTCTTCTTCTCCTTCGTCTCAGCAATACTTCCAACTATTCAAGGTTGATTACCCTAGTATCCAGTTTTCACTTAACTCGATTTCCCGTATCCTCATAACTCACATTAGCCTCTTCGTAACACTCTCCATCACACCCGACACCGTATTTTATTATCATCCTCCTTCTTTCATTCCTTCTAGATACAAAATGCATTCTATTTTATAAACAATATAAGTATTATTCTTATTATTTGTAATTATATAGTTTATTTATATTCAAGTACGATTATTAATGATAGGCCATGTAGTAATATTTAGTAATTACCGTCAACCTTGGTTTATTATCTATATATCAAACACTAACCAAACAAAATTAAACGATAACACTATTAAACGTTAAATAACTTTTAAAAATGTAACCAAAAAAATAAATAACGTTTTAATTATTAATATAAATAAACGTAATGATTAAACAATTGACAAATTACTGACATTAAACATGTAAAAAAAAAAAATCGTTAAAATGTATATGTTCAATAATTTATTTTTTTTAATTTAAGCTCTGTCAATATAATATATAGGGCGCTATTACATTATTATTTTTATCTGGCCATTGTGAATAATAGGATATATTATATATTAAATAAGATGTGCAAATTAACAGAGCGAAAAATATTGAAGATAAAATGCATATAAAAACACTTATAAGTTAACCAATAATAACGAGGAACTGTGCGAATTTCGTTTAAAATTATCTATTTACAAAAGTTGAAAAGTGTATACGGAAGGTGTAACATAAGACGTAAAATACATACTTTTAATTCTTTCAAAACATTTTAAATCATTTTTTGAATTTCATTGTGAAAAAAAAATCAAATATTCATAGTTAAATATTCACGATGAAAATTAGGACATTCAGTTCGAATTATTTACGTTTCACCGTATATTCATTTTCTAAAACTATATGAATAAGTGTTTTTACCCTAATGTTACTGTTTAAGCTATATTCGTGGAACAACTTTAACACGTAAAAAAAAAGTCGATTATACGGTGTCGTAATATGCTTGTTCTGTAGCTTGTGAAAACGTTCGATAAAATTTGCATTCAAGTAAGTATTCACTTCACCATAAATAAATCGTTTGAGTTATAATGTTTGAGCAAGTTCTTCATTTTAATTTCCTATACCTACCTAACTACTATTCAACCCTATACCTAACCAACCTAAACCTAACCTAATCTAACCTCGGACATTATAGGGTACTATTATGTTTTTTAGATCATATCATAATTAACATATTGCATTTAAATAACTATTCTGAGCAAAGTTCCATATAATAATATATTTCGATTTGTGAAAATGTACTATTACTTTTAATAGTAGTTTTTATCCATAAGAAAATTACCTATTTACTTGAAAAATATAAAAATGACCTCTTTAAAGTACTAACTAGAATGCATTTAAAATTGGAAAACTCTTTGGCATAAAACTCCTACTTGACTTATTCCAATCAAAAAAATGTGTACAGTTTTTCATAGATACATATGATGTACCTATGAAAAACCATTATTTATTAAATAGGTTCATAGATACATATTTTTAATCAACCTTGATTTTTTTTATATCAACACATTTCTGAAAATAAGTCATGATTATTAGATATTTTATCACTTTTATGTAGTACAATAGTAAATTTTTATATCATATTAAGCCTAGGACTTTTTTCCGATTTTTAATTATTTCGGATCATTTTCAGTACCTAGGTAGTTTCCCTTTACATTTAAGAAAAATACTTGGAAAAACGAACAATTACCTCTTTAAAGTAAGAAATGGATGTAATTTTCTATCTAAAAGCTAATAAAGTTTCACCTAATGGATATGATTTATTAAAAAAAATTATAGTTAATGTCTATTATTGTGATACGAAGCCCCTCCCCGGGACTCTTCTCGTAGTAATAAGTGTGCAGTACACATTTTTTTATATTTTAGGAGCGGCAATACGGTTAAACAGTATTCTTATTGATTACTGTTAATCGTTATTAAAATATACATTTATCGTTCACACATTACAGTTTGTATAATAGAAACTGGTTGGTGTTTAAATATAATTTTGTAAATACTGTTTTTCTGAATAGGTATACCTATACTTAACAGAACTACTGTTTTATATGCTCGTATATAGGTAATAATTAGGCCTGACGAGTGGTGTGGTATATAAATATATATTTTTTTACGTGTATGATAATTAACCTATCTCAAACAATGGCCTCGTCAACAAAAAATCAATATTGACCTAAAAAAAGCTTTACACTAATAAATTATATAGGTACCTACCATAATATGCAGGAAATTCGTAAAAATGTATACAATATTTTAGTGCCTACCCATAGTAAAGTACAAGTTTTTTTTTTTACTAAAATAACTATTAATTCAATATCATAATGTACTGATATAATCCAAGATATATATTATATAATATTTATCATTTTATTATTATTTTTATTTTTATTTTATATCATAATTATTATTATATTAATTAATATTATCACAGAATATATAGCGTGGTTTGAAGATATAAATCATATCTTGAACCGTGGTATATATGCAGTACCATATACCTGTACACTAAAGTGACATCATAGATATGGATCAGAAAAAAACATTTTTTTTTTTTTTTTTTTTGGAGATGAGACGTTCGTGATTGCCTCGCAATATGTACCTACTATATTTCTCATACTTATTTTTAATACTCACACAGGAGATATGGATGAAATAATTGGTCATTTGTTTTCTACAAACACAATAATAATAATAGTATATAATATAAATACTTAATATTATTAAACAAGATTTGGGTTGTATAATTCAAAACAAATCACGTGTTTTTCAAATTTGGCAATAAATGTTCTTGTCTTCATTATTTTTCTTGGTCTTGTATAATTTTTAATAATATTAAATATATGTAACGTAAAAAATATCACGTTTTATCATGCAAATTACTTTTAAATAGTAATTCAATTATATTTGTGTTTCTTGAAATAATAATAACGCAATCACTACTGCGTTATTTAAAAAATTAATTTGGTTACATGTAACTTGTATCTTAAATTAAGTTATCTTACTACCCAAGAATATGTGAAGGTATGTTCTGTAGTTTTGGATTACTCATGCGATTATTTCTGGAAGTAAATATATGCAACTCTGAAAGCTTTAATACTAGTCAATAGGTGTTTGAAGACCTCGTATTTGAGGTATCATTAAAAGAAAAAAAATGATGATAATAAGATCCAACGAATGTTTTTTCTATGTACGGCCATTGCTTCAGAATAATATTGAAAATGGTTATTGATAATGATATTCCAAAGTTTAGAAAAGCTTTTTGTTGCACTTTGTATTTTAAAAATAGAGTTTTATTCAAAAACACACTTCAGTTGGTACATAACATTACTGCTTTGTAAATAATCATAATATATAATATGACGAAAAACACCTTAAATCATTAATTGCGTACGTAATGATAATTTGATAAAAAAAATCTAAGTTAAAATATTACTGGTTAGAAAATGAAACTTAAATAATATAAAATAAATAAATTATATTTGACAAAGCGCCGCCTAATGGTTGTTGTCGTCAAGTGGGATTATTTTTTGATCATATACAATAACTTCAGAATGTACAAGACGATTTAATAAAATATACTAAGGCCGCGCACTGATTTTTTCAAATTAAACGAATAAGTAGAACTCGTATTTTATATTTTGAAACGTATTTCAATGTAATTTTAGTTTTTAGTTTTGTAATTTAAATCTAAAATGTATATGGCCAAGGAAATTACAAAACTTTTAATCAATGATAATGCTAAAACAAAAATGCAAATCCTAAATCTTTAACTAAGTTTTTTAATATACGTTTACAGTGTACCTAATTAAATAGCGTAAAATTAAAAACACTTTTTTATTTTAGTATTACACTAATAACATATCAAATAAGTACTTATTCGTAAAACTGAATTTTCGTCTGTTAATGTTATAATAACATTAACCTAACCTCAAAAATAAAATTAAATAGTATTTATATATTATGTTCATGATATTTTTAAGCAGTACTATTATTCAAATACATCAGAAATAGAGATTTCACTGAGAAATGTATGATTAATTGCTCGATGATATTAGTAAAGCAATTACTGATATTAAAGGGAATTAAAAACTGAAGAATAGTTTGAAAATACAGTATAGTGCATAGAGGCTGATAAATCATTACTATTTTTAATTTTTTTGTATCTTACATGCATCTATAGACACGTTGAACACATATTAAATAATTACAATAACATAGGTACTTTAGATAATCTTTTACATTGTTTGCGATAACTTGAGTTTAATCCTCTCTTCTATCCGATAATTGAAATAACTTGTGCTTTAACTTTTGAATGGAACAAAATACGCCTTCTAAGCTAAACCACTCTTGATGCTAAAATCTCCTGTCGCCTACTTTTGGCACGTATTTCTTAATAATGGATAACGTGGTTTGATAAAATAATAAAATATTCTTATTAATATTATCAACTGCATAAAATTAGTCTCAATCAGACTGATTAATTGCAACTGAAATAAACTCAAATTTAGCACTTTTAAAATTAAAAAGAACTACACTGATTTACATCCGGGATCGTACACTCGGGATTGTACTCAATCATTAATCATAGTCGTCTGTGGAAAAAACTATGTGTTATTAATATTAGAAGGGATAAAATCTAACATGGCGCCATTAGAGCTATATATCTTATTTAACTAAAAAATTATTTAATTATTTACATTTTTATAGTCCAAATTACAATTGGAAAGTCGAATATATCTCGCATCAGCATACATTTAAAAGGTTCTATCGCAAAATGCAAATTTTCAAGAAGAGCGTTTTTAATTTTACGATTATATATTGGTTTGTCCGTTAACAGTAATGTATCATTAAATGTTCCTACTCAATTAAAATATAATGTTATGAATAAAAAGGTTTTACACTTCCACGTTTGAAACTAGGTTTCCTACCAATTGATTTTTTTCTAGTATCTCAGTAAATAATAAAGGAATAAAAAAATTCAAGATACGTTGACTTAAAACTTTTTTTTAAATATTTTTCCGCAAATAATGATTTTCGAACAAATTAATTTAGAAATATTTATAGAACACAATTATAATAATATAGGTAATAGTTTTATACTATCATTTGTTTGTTTTCGGCAAGTTAAAAATTCATATTGTTAATAATAAAATTTCATTTTTATTTTCAAAATGAACCATTATTATTTATGCGTATTTCTAGAACATATAGTTATTTGTTTTTAATAATATATAAAACGTTGTTCGTGTGTAATTTATATTTTAAATATCATGTCCAACACATAAATAATAAAGTTTTATGTGTAAAGTATTATCATATTATTATACCTACAGCTAATATATATTTGTATCAACATAAATCTTCATAAAATCTCGGAACTTTATTAAGCTATTAATAAAAGTTCTCGGCTATAAAAATTACTTTTATTTAAAACGGTAGAATGATTTAAACTGATATCCCGTAAGGTCGTTTTATTTGATTATTTATTTATTGATAATAATCTTTATAATAAAAAAGAGGTTAGTCGATGTTGTCTGACGTTTATAAATTGTCGGTTATCATTTTCATGATCCGATTACGATTTATTTTATAATTTCCATTTTGATGGCTATGATAGATACATATTATATGGTATTCTTCATTTTTAACTTTATTTTTCAATTGTATTTCTATGTTTGGAATAATTTAAGTAGAAATTCTTCTCCTATATAGAGTGTAAAACTTAAAATTATAACGTAAATATAATTGTTGTTTTGTAAAAAGTGTGCAAATAAACGATTTATGTGTATAATATAACAAAAAGTTTGAATTTATATACACTTCATTATTATTATATATAGGTAAACTTGAATAATTTAATAAATTCTAATCTTTTAATTTATAATTTAAGTAGTAGAGCATGGAAACGGTTTAATAAGATTTTTTAGAGGTTAATAATAGTATATAAGAGCTAATAAAAATTTTTTAAACTATTCAATGCATAACAATAATATTTATATTAGATTCTAAGAATAATGAGGGAACGAGGTGTTCTTCAACATAGTAAATATGTTTATTTTTATTTTTTTCTGGAAATAACTTTGCGACCAACATATTTAATCCAATCGTTATATGTGTGCCATTTTTTATTACCTAGTTTAATCAGATTATTGATGATATAACTTTCAGATATTTCAACTTTTAATAACTTAATTTCACTGCATTTTAAAAAGAAATCAACTCGCCAAGCATTGCTAAAATATAAATCCAATATCTCCAATTTAAAAATATTGTATCAATAATTAGTAGATAAGTTATTAGATTAAGTTGAAAAATAACTATAAAAGCGTTATTCGGCGGTGTAAATATGATCATCATTATAGATAATACTTATTGATTGACCAATTTACTAATGCCAAAATTGATATCCATACGTTTATAAGAATGCACTGCAAATTGCCTATGTAGATTTGATATTATCACAAATTACAGCTACATCTATTTTGTGCCGAAATCGACTGATAATGTAAATTTTAAATGTTACAAAAACAAAAATTATAAATTTCGATTATTAAGCAAAAAATTAATAATTAGTTTTACAATACTTTTTTATATCTGTATATTATACACATTTTAGTAGGTGCCCAACAGGATTTTTTCAAGTAAATTAGACCTCGTTATTACATTAAAGAGGTAATTTCACAATTTTTTATAGAGTTTTCATAAGCGTAAGTTTTACAATGAAAAATTTTTAAGTGAAAACATTCACTGTTTTTTTTTTTTATATAATATTATAATAATATTAAAAACTTTGCTCAAAATCGTTATTTTAAATGCAATGATTTTTCTTTGCTTTTATATTTAAAATAATTACAATACACTATGCTGTCCGAAAACCAAAGGGAGAATGTTTCAAATTCCACCACCTAAACGGCTTCTTTTAGATTTTAACCCAACCACTATTATATGATTTAAGAGGTGTATATCATATATTTATAATATAATATAATATAAATATCATACTATTGATTTAAATAAGATTTTGTGTAATCATATAAAATTTACTGGCTATCTATGGCTGTGGTACTTATATGATAGCAGGTAATTATTTATTTAATCACCATAGCCCCTGTATTTATAATACTGAATTACAAATATTTATAAGATATTAATCGTTATTATAAATTTATAATATGTCAAATGTTGTATGATATATTAAATTATGTTCCAATTTTTCAATTTATCCTAGATTATTTTTTAAAAACATCAACATACTTCGCAAAGTACTAATGGTACAGAAAATGTGTTAATTTTTTTAAAAATTAAACATGAAAAACTTACTTATTATACTACAATAATTAATACAACATTCGAAAGGTATCATGATGTATATATGCACGTTATATTGTTACAATATTGCATTTTATATATGTGGAAATTTAAACTTGTTTTTGAAATTGGAAAATTTTCAATATGTGGAATTTGTTATTCATAGAATTTGATATTAACTTGATATAAAAAGACGAGAATAGGACAAGGATAACTTTGCTACTTTATTGTGTGTAAATTTGGTTCCTTAATATCGACTACAGCTACAGAAAATATTTATCTTATAAAACAGTTTTATTTTAGCGAATATTGTGTTGATATAATAATAAAAATTTCTTGAAAAGTTAGTCTAGAGAGAACACGAAAAAGTTCTCTTAAATATTTACCATTTAGGCATGCACAAATTTAATTTATATATACGAACAACTTAGTAGAGGGATTTATGATTTTTTTTTTATGTTTACCGTTATCGTCCATGTTCGGAAAAATGATTACATCATATTTACTGCTGTAGAATAATACGGACGTATGGAGTTTACAGGATCGAGTACAGCGTGTTTTCAATAGATAAAACGTGAGTCTTATTAGTTTTTGTAGTTTATTGGAAAATTGTACAAAATTAGGTCATGGACGATAAAAAGAATAAAGGTTCGTCGATTTTATTAAATCGTTTTTTTTTTTTTTTTTTTTTATTCGGATCAAAATTGTATTCGCACCGATAACGGTTTTCGATTATTACCTATATTTAATCTGTCTATACCTACACAACGTTAACATAACATTATTCGGAAGAATAAAATACAAGTTTTAAACCAAATAATTTAAATATCATCTCTGTCCAACTCCGAACATTTATAATCTCCCGCACCGGTGAAAAAATGTCGTTGAATTACTATGCGACCCTTTGTACAATCCATAATAATAAAATACCTTTTACCGTACGTAGATATAACCTTATGGAAATTTATCGGCATACAGATATATGTGTGTATAGGTAGGTTAGGTATTACAATTTATTCGAGAAATGAAAATGTGATTAAAATTGTTTTTCCTCTATACCGTGAACACAATCGATTTCATATATATATATTTTTTTTTATCAATTTTCGGTTATTTACCTAATGTATACCTATTATAGTAAATCACGTGAAAACATTTTATTTGAATGGATTCACCGAGAACAACATTCGCGGTATTGTTTCATGAGATAATATTACGTGATTGTACTACCTGACCGAGGTTATTGAACTAAACATTGTACGAAGAATATATATATATATACTAGAAACCGGAAAATTGTATTTTTTTTTTTTTTTATTTAGAAATATGGATTTGTATTTATATCTTCGAGTACGAAACTATCAAATTATTATCAACGTCAAATATAGGAAAAAGGCGTTAGTAGACTGTAGATTTTAGCAAATTTATAATTCAAAATACCGTTTTTGGTTTAGTCCTTTATGTTATTCGTTTACTTTTATATATGGAATTTTATCTATAACATTATACACAGGCTATATATGGGAGAATATTCTTATAGGTACAAATCGTTATGTCTTGATTGAGCAAAATTTTGATAGCTATTTTAAATTTTGTATTTTAATTTTTTTGTGTATAAATTTATATATATATATAATTTCGAAATATCATGGGTTTGTCCGACTTTAATAAAAATCCATACTATTCAGCTGATCGAAATTTCGCATACATGTTTTCCGTTATTCAATATAGCTTTTAGTTGTATTTTGAAAAAGATCCTATGGAAGGAAGTTATCAATAAAATACTTTATCATACATTGTAAAGGATACAATTATTTTGTTTATTTCCATATCATAGATACCAATTAATTTTAGTAATAATAAATGAATACTATACGAGTATATCGAATACATTTTCTATTTAAATATCGCATATGACTTGGAATCAATACCGATTTTAAAGCCGCTGAAAATTTAACAGGTAAACTTGGAAATATATATAATATAATAAAAAAATGATTACATATCTCGTGTTTTGCGAATAGTTTTTAATAATAAAATTAATAGTATAGGTACAAGTATAATGTACGAGTATATAATAGATTATCCGATTCAAGATCACTTTTGGATGGAAAACAGTAAAGATTTTAAAAATCCGACGCTCTAAGTAGAATACAAGAATATAGAATATAGGATGATTATAGAAATTAAAAAAGATCATTTTGCTAACTCATGTAGCTAAATAATTATAATTGTAAATTTTGATGAACCTAGCATTTTTGTAATCCCTATTATAGTAAAAAATAATTATTAATTACTTATAAGTTTGATTAACAACCTATAATAAATACAAACAGAAACAATTTATTCCCAGAAGGCCCGAGAATACTCATGTAATCAAATATTTTACTATTTATAAAATATTTATATAAAAATATTATTTTTATAGCAATAATTATAAATCGACAATTTTTTACTAATATTTGAAAAGTACCTTTTACCATTTTTTTTTTTTTATAATTTAAAGGTTCTTCGTACTATTCTTTAGTGCACTGTAAACACAGTCCTAATTAATTAACATACACCATTTGTGTGTAAAATGTTTTTTTTTTTCAAATAAGATCTATTTTAGTCCTAAAAATTTCCCCTAAATAACCCAGAAAATATATTTCTATAATGGCTTTGTATACGTTGGTTAATTAAATCAAACTCAAAGTTAATTTTTTTTAAAACGAACTTTTTTCGTGTCCCCAACGGGTATTCAATAATATATATTTTCGGCGAAAGTGGGCTTGTGCCTAAAATCGACGGACGATTATTCCCAGTCCATCAATCCGTCACCCGTGTTCCCGAGAAATTTCCCGATCGCCCGCGGATAATTGAAAATCGGAAAATTTATATAATCAAAAAAAAAAAAAAAAATGAATGTATATTTAAATTGGAACAAATTAAAATACGTACACGGACCGAAGAGGGAGAACACACCGTGCTTTTCTCAAATCCGCAACTGATCCATCACGACTATACATATAATTAATTTATCGTGTCATGCAAGAGGTATAGAAGGAGGGTCTTGATATCAGCCCTCTGTTTATATTGAATGTATAATTACTTGGTGTCTAAACGTATAATATAGTTATGAACCCTGGTTGCCGGGACACTGTAATTCGATTGGAGATCCAGCGGTAACCAATTTTAAAGTATATTATTAATAATGAGACGAGGCCAAGGTCCATAAGATATGATAATAATAATTATTACATTAAGCGTTTTAACGTGCGTTGATATCAGATCCTACATCCGCGGTGCGTATTTCGTACGTAGACGGTTCACATACGGGCGTCTTCCAATATAATTTTATTGAGAGTGGACAATAAAAGGTGGATTTATTGTTTATTTAATGAACATAAAATAATGACAAAATTAAAAAGTCATGAGGGTTTCAACCTCGAACCGCACTTTCTACCGATATAGTCTAAAACAGCTAGTATTTCTCGACGGGGGCGATTGCATGGGGAGGGCGATTCTGCCCTCCCCCATGGGGCTGCAGAAGGGTGATGAGGTTATTTTGGACAGTAGGGTGACGGTGAGCATGCATGTTTTTACATTAGAATTCTGTGTGGTACCTTTTCATCTCTGTGTGCTTGAATTTCTTGAAGAGAATGATATAGATCAGAGAGGCATTGATTATTGAATTCTGATGATTGATGTGGCTTATATGCATGACCGACTAATTCGCAAAATTCAATGCATTAAATTTACTGAATGGAGCTGAATTTTATAAAAACAATATCTGTTATATTTCTGCCTCCCATAAAACAAAAACTCGCTTTTTGGAAGTAAAATTTTGGTCACAACGAGTCGAGCGAGTTTTCCAGCCTGGAAAATCAGTTAATCCCACAAGAACAGTGCAATCCATTTTGACGACTCATAAGTTTACTGTCAACACCTTGAATCTTTGCACAAGATCTAGTTTTGAACATTTTGAGGATATTTTGTCCCTGGAAATTCCTCAATAGGTCATATATACTTTTGTGATTATTGAAACATAAGAGATTCAGATTCAAGAATAATTGATCGAACTTTTAACTAATTAGACGTTGAAAATTAGCTTCGAAAATAGTGATCGGATCACAGAACTTTGGCTTCAAACTAATTTACAATTGTCCCTTCCTCATACCGGGTCAAACAAGGATTTAGTATTGTGGTGGATCTTATTACCAAAAAAATTCGACTCGACATCGTAAAAAGAGGAGACTAGCGTCTTTATTTCACTAACATTAAAACAAACGTCAAGAACCTGGCTTTGAATCTCCAAGTACAGCCATCCCACTGATAGATATATGCTTCATTTATATTACTTCTTTAGTATAGAATTTAACTTTTTTTCGTTGTTCCTTTAATTTATAATTATTTTTAATGCAAATATTTTTAAGTATATCATATTTATTTTTATTTTTTCATAAGTCATTTCAATTTTTGAATATGCTTCCTTTTTCCCATACCCACGATAATGAAATTTTTACATAAGGGCATATTGAAAAGTCGTTTGCACTTCAGAGAGGCAGGAACTTTAAAAAGGTTGAGAACCACTGGTTTAAAACATATCAATTAATCTTACTGAACGCGGACAAGTCACCGTCGCCATTCTTCCATGGACTTTTCGGGGTGATTAATTGAAATTGAATTAATTAAAATTGATAACAACTTCAAATATATCAACTATCATGGATGGTGCTCAGGAAGAACTTCTAATTTATGTTTTAACTCTTCGTTAGTCGCGCAATATTCTGTAACATTAGTTGTCGCGTGGGGTACAATAATTGTAACCCACTGCAAATGTTACTCAATAGCCTATCAATTTTTTATTTTTTATTTCACTAAGCATTCCATAATATTATAACGAATAGAATATTTTTAATGTTTTCAAAAAAAAAAACGTGTTAATCCTTTTTTTAACAAATTTTAAAATATAAATACTGTATTAAAAATAAATTTAGTATCAATTTTAAAAAATAATTAAATTAAGACAATTTTGTTTTTATAAATATATGAGATATATATATATTAACATGTGAATAAAATAAAATAAAATGAAAATTGTAATTGCAGTTTTCCTGCATAAACACATAAATCGTCCATATAAAAATGTACAACAACAATAGTCACGCGGGGTACATATGTATCCCAGTCGACTTGTGCAGGATTGTAGGTACTATATAACATAAAAAGACCTAATCGAAAAATGAAAATAAATAACATTAGGCGTACCTATTTAAGAGACGAGAACGGAAATTGGACTATAATTTTATTATTATATAGGTAATAATTTGTATCATACAATTTAGTTCACATATGTACCCCGTGCGTCTAACGGAGAGTTAATAAACTGAATATTTACGTTTTTTTCCCCGAACATAAATCGGTGAAATAGGAATATTATGTTATGTACCATATACCTATCGACATTATATTGTATATAGGTATGATACATACGATAGATTAAATAATTTATTATATATGAAACCCAATATGGAGGACATAATAATATATATATATATATATATATTACGAGTATATAGCCTATATATTATGTATATGGTATATATAATTTTCAGATTCAAAATATCATTTTTTTATAATTTTCATGATTTTGTAAACATGTATGTATAATATGATATATGTACATTTTAAATAATATAAGATTTCCGTATGTTTTTGTTAATTTATTTATTCGACGACAACTCAACAATCAATTTTGAATTTGAAATGTAGTATGTATATAGTATATTTTATCAAAATAAAATAATATGTAAAATAGAAATACGATTCAGGATAAAAATTATAAAACAGTTTTGTATAAATGTTATTTAAAAAAACACATACACATCATATACGTATGTAAAATCAATAAATTCTTATCGCTATGCCATGGAGAAAAGGTCTCACGGCGAAACGGCGACGGCGCATATTGTTTGCCCGGACAAAATTAATATCTCTGTAGTAAACCAATATTTCTGAATGCTATTTTTATGACAGTTATCAATAGAATGATTACAATTTGATGACATGCATTTCAATTTTTGTTAAAAATCAAAATATGAAATAGGATTTTTGAACATTTTGAAATTTCTATTTTGATAATACTATTTTTTCATTATAAAAAAATTAAATTAAATAATTTAAATTTATTAAAAATTTACAATATCTGAGTGTGTTAAGTTATTTGATTTTTATATCAGAGGTACCTTACCTACTTACCTGAGCAAAAATAAAACCAAAAGAAATCGCTTTTGTTTAAAATGTTTAAATCGAGATTAATTTTAATGCAGAAAAATTAACGTTTTTAAAGTTTGCATTAAAATCAAATTTATATATATATATATATATTGAGTCTATTTTTGTATTTTGCTAATATAACACAAATTTAAAACATAATCTGCTGTAACTGGGTTTTATCACGCATCATGAGTTTAATTACAAATAAATGCAAATAATTATTACATAAATACATTCCATGAATATTTCCCTTTTATAAAATACTATTTTGATCTCGGAATGTAAACTAAAATAGCCATAATCGCTTAATAAACGAAATTGTAGTTTAAAATAATAAAATTGGATTCTTTACTGATGTTTTTATATTTCAATTACTCCTAAATAGTTCATTAGCAAGTATTAGCAGAAAATTACCCTCAATAATATCATCTATAGAAATATTATTTTCTCGATGTATATTGAGTAAAGCCAAACCTCATAATCTGTTTTGAGCCATTATTGTCCTTAACTAAGTTTTGAGCCTAAAGCAACTATATAATTTAAAATACATAAAATATTTTCTAATATTAAATTAAGCAATATCTATTATCTTCTCAATGTTGATAAGCTACGCTCAGCAAAAACTACACTTATGGGTAATATAGCAATCAATAGATCAAATTAATTTAATGTTTGGAAAAATAACATTTGGGATATCTTCAAAAGCGTCAATAGCATTATTTGGAATCTTTAATAATTTTCTTACTTTTTTTTCATTGTTTCAAACAAAACAATAAATTGATGTAATAAATTATTTAATCATTTTAAAATAATTAATTTACTTTCATTAACCCATTTAGATTTCCACAACTACAGCTCAACTCTATGAAACTCCTTTTATATGTTTAATTATTTAAATTTATCTAATATGACTTTGATTAATAATTCTTTTTTATTTGAAGTTGAGCGTTTTAAATAAATAATGTTGGTGTCATTAAAATTAATGATTATCAATTTTATTTCATGATAAAATGTACTTTTAAATATTCAATAATATTATCAAGTAATGGTATGTGTAAGTAATCGTAGTGACCAACAATAGTACTCTTCTAGGGAATTATTTGGGTGATTAGATCTATGGATTATTATTTGACTTTTATATATCCGAGGTTACTTTATATAAAGATTATTTTTTGTTACTAATTCTTTAGCATTATTGTCTATAATATTAAAATACTGATTACATTTTGTGAGTTTGTATATTTAATTATCTACAACGGATTGTATAAAATTTGATGCACTTATACAATCTTCCTCTGTTTTATTCCTTGGAGCAGGGTCGTCCCGAAGAAAGATTTAATTAAAAAAAATTATATAACACTTCTCTTCAAAACAAATAAGCCAAAAAAGAAAAAAGCAATCAACTTTTTTCCTATTTTGTCGACTACAATCCTAATAATTTATAGTTTGCCGACTTTAAATTCCAAAATACTTCATAAACGTATTTCAAAATACTTGATAAACGTAAGTGAATAAGCAAAAATAAAAAGGCCATTGACTATTTCTACTATTTGACGACTGAACTTAAATTTTCCAATTGAATTTGATTTTGCCGACTGTTTTCCGAAATGGGAAAACGGGAAGGCTCTGCCTTGGAATTACTTACCGATATGTAAAGTAACACTTAAAATATTTACTAAAGTAAATTTTCAGTTTTCTAAAGCACATTTAAATATTTTGGCTTTTGTAGATGATTTATTTTCTGACCACTTGAATATTTTAGAGGAATAAGTACCTATATATGCTAATGAGTATTTAAATAGTAAAATACTGTGATGTCTATCTATCCATTGTGAACCACATACTACGTAAAACATTTTTTAATACAAAATTATAAACTACGTTTTTAATAATACCAACAGAATTTCTTATAAATTGAACTGTCAAAGATTTTAATATACTTAAGTTTAATGTGTGATTGGCATAAGGACTATAAAATATAATTTTTAGCATATCCTTAAATAAATTGCACAGCACCGTGAACTTTTGATGTCATTGTAAAAATATTTTCTGTTGTGATACCGATACAATCATTTACATTTAATGAGACTTTTTTTAATGTATCTATAACAATTTTTCTTAGACGTTAAACAATTTATGTTCAATATCTTCATCATTATAAATTTCACCATATACTTCATAATAACAATCAATGAATTCGATAAAATTTTCTATTACTACATTTTTAAAACATAACGTAAAACTAAACTCATTGGATATTTATGCGACATATTAGTAGTCTCGTCAAACATTATACTGTAAAATCTACTTTCTTTAATTTTACAAATAATTTTTTACTGTATTTCTTATTTAAACAATTAATTATTAGATTTTGAACATTTGAACTAATATAAGAATGTATAGTTCTAAAATTTTATTGTCTGCTTCTATCCTGTATCTTAAAAATTTCCTAAAATTACTTTCATTATGACTTATACTATTCTCATCATCAACCTACAGAGATCCATCATCTCTATGTCCACGTAATGAAATATTTTGTGTTTCCAATTATAGTATTTATTTTATTATTGTCGCTAAGCGTTTCCTATTTTCCTGAAATTTTTCAAAAGATCGGTTTTAATTATATTTAAAATATTTCTCTCAGAATGAAAGAAGTGAATTGAAAACTGTTTGTCCTTTGATGAGTATATTTTGGATATACATTTTTTTGGTGTACTTCAACTACAACTACATCTTTACCTAATATTTTGAAAATGTTTTTTGTTACTATTTTTTTTTGGATTTTCAGGTTTATCCTCCTTCACACATCATTTAAACAATAAACACATTTCGCATAAAATACCATCTTTTAACATAGAATATGCTAGTTATGGATACGTTTTAAAATGATTTTCTTGAAGAAATAAGAGTGAAATAGAATAAAATAAAATTTATAAAACTTTATACCTTATTAATTATCAAAAGAAACCGACCAACGAATGCAACCGTGAAAAAAACACGCTGATAATACAATACTATGGTATACGGAATGGTTTGTGGTATTAATGAATCATTTGTTATCAGTATTAGCACTTATTAATTAAAATTGGCAAGTGCAAAATATTATGACTTGTGGTAATAGATAAATGTAAAGCATAAATTGTCTATATTGTCATATATTATTATTTTTTAATAGATATTTAAGTATTAAAAAATGTATTAATCCCAGGCCTAAGAGGATCTATCGCTTCTCAAAACCACCACTGTCCTAGACTATTAATTCTATGACCTTTGCCCAATCGCGACACACCTGGCACGTTAATATAATATAATATTGTAAGACTGTCTAAAATTAATTTTTCCAAATTTCTATTATTATATATATTAGATAGGTGTAACATATTAATTTAAGTTTAATTTTGATATAGACCTTATAGAGATATGTTTATGCCTATGTAGGTATTTTAATCATAACAATATTGTGGTCTAAATTGTATTTTAAAAATGTTTATTGAGAAATATTACCGATAGGTAATTAAAATTCAAAATGTAACCATAAACAAATATATTTAACACAATATGATTTCAATAATATTTTAGAATTAATTTTGCCGATAATATAAATAGTTATAGATTATCAAAAAGTAAAGCGCCGATATAATATGCTTAAGCACTGAATATTTAACATGAAGAATTTTTCAAGTGAAAATGTGTTGAATAAGTACTGAAAATTTATATTTTTTTAAAATTTAAATTAAGCATATTATTTAACAAAAAAAAAAAAAAAAAACTATAAACCACGATTAAAAAACCGTAGTTTCAACGTATATTATAATTCTGTATATAGACTAAGCGGAACATTAATTTTCAATATACGACAGATATACTGGTGGTTGACGGATGATATTGATTTTTTGAATGAATATCTAGTACAGTAATTGAATTGCAATAATTACTCGAATACTTGTCCGGACCTCAAATATTTTATTTTTATTTATACAGAGTGTCCCACGAAAATGTACTTCACATTACAATAACAATACTAACGAAGTTTTATCAATGGCATAACCGATAAAATTCACGATTAACTAACATTAAAATTTTTTCAAATAGTTGAGATTTAATCAATAATGGACGTAATTATTTAAAATTTTAATGTCCATAGAGTAACCTGAAATAAGTTATTTAAATAGTAAATTTGTTATCCCTTGAATATTTGTAGGTACGTATTAAATAACAATAATAATAATTATACATAAATTATGTAGGTATACATATTTTTTTTTTAATAATAACACAATAGCAGTTAGTTACAGACAAAAATGGGTATCTAAAATAATTATATAAATAATATGTTAAATTGTCCAATGAATATTTATGTAACAAAACTTTTGAAATACGTTTAAAAGTTATTTAAATAAAGATACAAGTACATCAGTATAATAAGTATATAAGAACAAATACTTTACATATTGTATTATATCAAAAATATTTACCTGGAGGCTGTAAGCAAGGCTGGGCATAAACGAATTAAATTTTAAAATAAAGTTAAAGACGTTATTATATTGTAATATAATATATTATAATTGAAATTATAAAATGTATTTTGTTTATTATATTATATCTGAAATATTGGCCTATATTCAAATGTTTTTGGTAATATTACTACATTTAAAAATATATTTAATTTTAACGTAAAAAAAAAATGTAATTTTATTTATTGAATCTTGGGATTTGAGCGAGAAAAATATCACAATATCAACATTTTTAACTACATACAATTATTATAGTTTATGAAATTATTGAATGCCATTAATACAAGCTCTGTGACAGTTCCCATAACAGAAAATATTATCTTGTTATGGGAACTGTCATGAGACTTAATGAAAAAATCCTTTATCTTAAAACCGTATTTATCATATTGTCCGTGAAATACAAAGAAACAAATATTTAGTCGTGGTTAATGGTCATCGACTTATTTTAAAGACGTAATAGTAGGTATATTATAATAACAAAAACCTGTGTTTTAAAAGTGCTCTTATCATAAGGAAGATGACAATAGTGTCCAAAGACTAGATGACCGCCGCAGGTGCATTTCGCAGAGAAATGATTTTTTTTTTACAAAAACTTCGTGTATTGTTTTTATCCGGGTTTTGATGGATTTTATCATTATTTTCGTGTAGCATCTGATACACACGTAGCTATACTACATTCATTGTCACCAGAACTCCACACACCTGTCAAAACTGCCATGAGTAGAGATTTTTCAATCTGCATACATTTTAGAATAATCACATAGCACCTTACGTTTTATGGGAAAATGGAAAAATGATTAGAAATCTCTTTACCTATCGTATGTAAAAACCATGAATAAACTAATAAATACTGGTTATATTAAAAAAAATAAATGAATATAGAAACATTTTTAGAGAAAAATACAACTCACATTTAAGAGAAATATTAGATTTATATTGAACGGTAAAATTATTTTTGAAGTATTATCATTTTAATATTTAGGTAGGTATACTTAATGTCTTATTTGGTAAATTATTCAAAGAAACACGAAATATAAATATAATATTGCATATTACCCGACTTTCATTTCATCTTTTATAATTCATTTTATCCCGGTTATTATCTGTAATTTTAACTATACCTAATGTCAGTATAAGTAAGTGAATAATTGGATTTTATTGTATAAATAATGGTATCGTAGGTGAATGTTGCAAAGGATAGTTTGTATATTTTTGGTACTACTGTATACTGTAATATATCTAATTGTTATTATCTTTTTTTTTTCTTTTTTCTAAACTATATATTTTTAAATAGACTTATTTACGATTTTTTGACCAACATTAAATAAAAAAAAACGTAATAAAAATTAGTTCAGATTCGTCTAAATTATAATTATTTTAAGAGTTTTAACTTTTAAATTTGTTTTATGCATTTGACCATGTTTACACTTCTTTTTTTTTTGCAACATTTTGTTATAATTATAATATATAATAATAACAAAATACAATACGACATGATAATAAATAATAGTACGAATATACGGGTGATTTTATTCAATAAAATTTATTTAAAAATGTCTTGTTTATTGTAAATAAATTAAGATATTTAAATTATTAAACAAAAATCAAAATTATTAAAATAATATCATTTTGTTTTTTTTATATTTACCTGTAAATTATTTTATAAAATTAAAAAATTTTATAATTCTATTGGTAGTAAAATATATTAGTATATATGTTGTTTATAAAATACATTGTTCAACTCATCCTGAAAATTGAAGATTTTGAGCAAAGCGAAAAATGCGTTGGGTTTATAATGATGTGTTTAAGTATAATAAGAGTCCGGTAGGAGTTTCGGAGTAAAGAGATTTTTTTAATAGAAAATTGGTTTTAGTTGGTGCAACCCAACCCATAGTTTAAGTAAATAGGCACCACAGATATAATTC
Organism: Pemphigus obesinymphae; assembly: GCA_025469235.1. Lineage (NCBI taxonomy): Eukaryota > Metazoa > Arthropoda > Insecta > Hemiptera > Aphididae > Pemphigus > Pemphigus obesinymphae. The sequence continues at coordinate 4,010 of JAIPRL010002124.1, read as the reverse complement.
CATTTTCGCTATCACTACGCAAGTTCTGCAGACATGGAATAAATGATAACAATATCATAGATGAAAGAGTCTTGGTATCTTAATAATAATAATATATATACAAAGTGAAAGACGTCTTGAATTAACCAAATTATAATGCAAGTGTTTTATTAATAGATATTTTAATTCACAACAATATTACAATAATTTAAAATTAAGCAGGAAATAATTTTTCCATGAATTTTGTCGTTTATTCCATGTCTGGGGAACATTTTTTGCGCCGTGTTATCTAACTGACATGCCTATTTATTTATGCCATGGTGTAACCCACGCGGTTCATCTTGAACATTTTCGATAGTTAGGTTTTAAAAATTTCAAGAGTTCGAAAATATGCTTATAGTATAATTATATTAAATCCCCGTTGTCCGCATTCAGTTGTTGTTGTATATTTTTTTTGACTGTCGGAACTATCACGTGTCTACCGGCTTAAAACTTGTATTTTTGTATGCACAAGTTTTCCGATCGTTAACGTTTGACGTGGGCCAGTGGTCAACTCGGGTTATACCTACCTTAAAAAGGTCGTTTTCAGATTTTTAAAGTTATTTTCTTAAACGTAAAGGAAAATTTCCTTTTAATACGGAAAATGTTTATAAATGGGAAAACAACAAATTAAGTTTTCATGATTACCGATATTTTTTTTTTAGTGATATTATAGATAAGTACTTATCTTAAAAGTTAAATGGCATGTCAGTCAATTCTAAAGTCTTAACTAATATAATCTTCTTTTAATTAGCAAGACTTAATCCAACCAAGAAGTGTATTTGTTTGTTGATGGAAATGTCAATGAATATGTATTTTATTCAAAGTGTTTTAAAAAGGAAAACCTTTTGATATTTTTATAGTTATTAATTTGACGTAATTTTTGATAAATATTTTAGAAATATTAAAATATTTATATTTTTTGTATAAAATCGTTTAAATATAGGTACATTCTTAAAAAGGTAATTTATGGTAGAATGTTCTCAAATAATATATCAATAATATTATAATATTATATCAAGTATTGGGTACCGAATTAGTTTCGTTATATTAAGGAGATAAGTACCTACCTACCTATAAATAAAATAGGGTATAATTAATATAATTTAAAATTAAAATTCACTTCGTTCGTCGGGTAAGATACTAGTAGTGGATATATTAAAAAATAATATTAAATTTGAAAACAATGGTAAATTTTTGCATTCGACAAAATATTTTGAGAACAGTTTCGGTGTAATAATTTTTTAAAAATGTAATAATAAGTAATCATTGCAAAATTATTTGTCATTTAATTATTTCCCCTACATTCAATTTTTTTTTAAATTATAAAAGATGGGTTTTATTTGTGCTCGAAAAAACTGTACTAGACATATCAAAAAATAACCTCTTCAAGTTCCAAATATATAACCGATTCGCTATCAAAAAAGTTTTTATTTCAAAACTCCTCTAATAGACACCTTTTGGTAGAAGTGTTGCTCACCGAGCAAATAAACCAACATTATTGTGAATACAATAGATTCCTCGCTCCACTCATAATCTAAATGATTAAAAAATATCTATTTTTTAAATTAACTAATTTACAATTAATTATTTTTTCATGTAATTAATTTTATTATACTCATGTGAGAATCAAGATTACTGAATAATTTCTAATTTTCATATATTTTTATCAGAGAATCAATTGAAAACCCAACAAACAATAATGGTTATTTTCTCGGTCACAGTGAAATAATGTACTGATTTAGATGCATCGCATCTTCAATTTAGAATTTGGAAGAAACCCCAATGTTAATGATTATATAGATACCCAATCGCATCATAAATCATACCTTATGTATCACTTCAATGGCTTTACTTACTCTTAACTTTCTAATGGTATCCATAACAGCAAACGTTAGCAGCCCACACATTAAATATTTGCCATTGAACTTACCAGAATTTCGGCTAAAATGTATTTATAGACAAAACAGATTATCGATATATTAGTTATATATTTGTTAACCAATGATAGCCTTGAATAATTGACTTTTTCGTTATTAATTATTTTGATTTGCTTAAGTACCTACTTATTCAAATTTTAGCGAAACGAAAAGCTACTGATTTACTGACTTAATTATAATTAAAAATGTTTAATTTTACTTGATATAATAGCTGCAGGTGAACTATATTATGTGTAGGTAGGTAATTAAAATCTTTCGTACTTTTCGGTTATTAAGATGAAAAAGTTGTAATTCAAGTTTCTTCCTCCTGTGCTCTTTATAATCCAAATAATTTATTAAGTTTTTGGTTATAATATTACGTTTTTCGTTTTGTTTATTATTTTGCCCATAAACAGGTTTCTCTGAAAAACTAAGGAAAACAACAACATATGAACTTGGAATTTTGCTTTGAACCTACATAGGTGTTTTTAAAAATTACAACTTTGACGGTTTTACTATAGTGAATTCGAGTTTTTATAAACACATTAGTTTTCACTTATCATTTGTATAAAATGTATAAAATTACTACTAATATACTTTTAAATGACCTTTAAAAATGCATAATATTAATAATTAATATAATAATTAAGGTAATAAAATGCTAAAATTCGGTATTTGACATATATTTTATCCATATTTAGTCCCAAACATAAAGCAATATAACATTATATAGAAGTAATAAATACAGATGACTCTCTTTTTTAGAAAACTGTCCTAATTATTTTCAGCTAATGGTCTTAGGTATGTTATACAAATTTTCCTCGTACACAAAGAGTATACATCCAGCCACGTGTACAGTGTGCGGCAACGCATTCTTGCACCTCTTTTTTGTATATGATTGCAACCACCATGTGTGAGGTTAATATGTTCACTTTTTTACATGTATTTAGGCTCAAACATTTGATATTTATTATACAGAAGGTTTACTTTAAGAATGTATTTTAAGAAAAATTAATAAATATGATATTGAAAATGATTTAAGGCAGATAAAATTAACATGATTTTTACATACATATTTAAAAAAAAACAATAAATGGATATTTAAAAGTGGTTTTATTAGGTTATAATACCTATTAAACATTTTGGAGATCACAATATTCGTATATAATCTTGTCGGAGTTTTAGGATTTTTTTTAATTTTCATGCTATAATCTAATATATATTGTATAAACTATGTTTTTTTTTCGTACAATTTTTACCTAATTCACGCCGGTATCTACTTTTTCGATTTTGAGCGAATTAGCAAAGAATCTATTTATTTCATAATGATAAACTTTTATTATGTTTGTACAATTATTGTACATTGAACCAAATAGGTTTAGTAAATGCAGTATCATGCTGAGATATCCCTTTTTCGGAATACAATATTATAAAGATTTTTCGTTTTTCTACTGAAAATGACAACATCATTATCGAAATGCTTATTTAATATTTACAGAAGAAAAGTAAATATTTTTATGGAATTAAATTTTTCTTTTTATTCAATTAATACTTACAAGTACCTTAGGGTGCCCGTTATTTTTTAAGTCTTAAAATTCGAGTTGTGCCGCCTGGGAAATTTTTCCTATGGTTCTAAAAATAAGATCTGTAAAATTTGAGCTTTATATAACATGATTAACAGGGCGCGCTCAAAGCTCAAAGTTTAGATAAAATGAAAATTTTTTTAGTTTTTTATATATTATCGCGCAAGTTTTGGTTTCTCCTAAACATTCGTTAGGAACTTTTTTGTAGAATTCGTTATTTACTAAAAAAATGTTTTCTTATACATTTTTCGTACAGTCAATATTTATTTGTAAAAACTAAAAAACTAGATGAAAATAATATTTTTTGAAAAAATCCCGTTTTAATGTTTTTAGCAATTATCTCTCTGAATATTAAAGATACAGAAAAATCAAGTATTACTAAAATTGATCCAAATTATTTTTACTAAAATATATGTAACTATACAATTTTGTGTTAAGCAAACTCATTTTGATTAAATTGAGAAAACATATAAAAATAACTAGTTTTTTT